>NXFB01001337.1:0-16396 GCA_002525835.2 Ipomoea batatas
GGGGGATTGTAAGCCGTTATCTACGCCTCTATCTACGTCTCGTGCTCAGGTTACTACGGATGAGCCTTATGACAATCCCACACAGTATCGGAGTTTAGCGGGTGCTCTCCAGTATCTGACTGTCACGCGGCCTGATTTATCCTATGCTGTTAATCGTCTCTGTCAGCATATGCATTCTCCTTTGGTCTCGCATTGGGTTATGTTAAAGCGTGTGCTGCGGTATGTTAAGTCTACTCTCCATTTCGGGCTCCTGTTGCGTCCTTCTCGGTTTTCTGCTTTGCATGCCTACTCTGATTCCGACTGGGCTGGTGATGCGATTGATCGCAAATCTACGAGTGGTTTTGCTGTTTATTATCTTGGTTGTAATCTGATCTCGTGGGTCTGTCGGAAGCAACGCACCGTGGCTCGTTCTTCCACTGAAGCTGAGTATAAGGGCCTGACAGATGTTGCAGCTGAAGTCACTTGGGTTCTATCTCTGCTTTCGGAGCTTGACTTGGCTGTTGACTCTCCTCCTGTGCTATGGTGCGACAATCTCGGGGCTACATACATGTGTGCCAATCCTGTGTTTCACGCCCGAACAAAACATGTGGAGGTGGATTATCATTTTGTGCGTGACAAAGTAACTTCTGGTGCTATGCAAGTTCATTTTATTTCTACCTAGGATCAGGTGGCTGACATTTTCACCAAGCCATTGACTGTTAAGCGGTTTGAGCATTTACGTGACAAGCTTAATGTTGTGTCTTTTCCTCCTTAAGCTTGCGGGGGAGTAATAGGACTCTCTAGTTATTATATTGTATTAGGTTTCTATCTTCTATTGCTTATGTATTTAGTCTGTCGTATACGGTATTATTATTATCAATTGAATACACATTCAGACTACATCTCTCATCGTGACCACGATCCACGGTATAACGACTGGGTCAAATAGGCTTTAATATAATATAATGTAATGTACAGTTAATTTTATTTTTGGTCCTAGTATAGATTTATTGGTGGCAATTTACTTTTAATATTTTTTTATTAGAATATCCTAATTTGGTCATGGTGTTATTGTGTCATGATCATTTTTAGTCATTTGTCAACAAAAACATTGAAATGTCGTTAAATACAAATACATTTTGATCTTTTCTTTTTTAAATACAAAGTAGGTTAACCCATTATATTTTTATCTCCTAAGTGAGAGCTTTAATTCAATATATAGTACACTTTAAACGAATGATTGGTGAATAATAAATTGATTCTCAATTATACTCTTTTGAGTTAGGAAAAATGAAAGTTTGGAAGGGTTTGGAGGAGCCTTCATCTCACATTAGAAAAGGAAGTGGGTATGCAGGAGTATATATATAATTACACTAGTAAAACAATAGTTTTTTTTTTTTTTTTGAAACCAGTAAAACAATAGTTTAAATAATGCAACTCAATTATAACGTGAGATTTTCAAATATATATAACCTGAACCAATCAAGTGCATCCATGCTTAAATTTATGTGCTATAGATACATTTTTCAAAATTTTATATTGGCCACAATACTTTGATATTATTTTCAACCCCTTTATATAAGGCTATCTACAATATGGAAGGACGAGTTCCCCTCTGCCTCATCCTTAATACATTTATCTTCATGTTTTGTAGGTAGTTTAGATTCTTTTTCCTCCAAATATTCGAATATAGAAGTGTATATGATCTGGACATACATACATTTGAAGTTTTTGCTCCCTAATGTGTACATTGAAGCCTATGTGGCATCCTGCTTTAAGAGTCATATATAAACTCTATGTTAGGTTTAAAAACCCATCAAGAGATGATCGAAACAATAACTGACTTTGGATGAAATTATTTTTAGTGAAGTGTTGAAGGTAAAAAAGATTGTGATTCAAATTGAGTTTCAAATCGATTATTCACAATTTATGAATAGCTTAAATTCAAATTAGATCCTTATGGGGATGATTCAAACTATTTTTGTTTAAATATATTTTTTATTTTCAACTTTTGAAATTCCGAATTTGAGGTTTGGAACCCATAAAAAAAAAGGTTTGGATAAGTTTTGCCAATAAGCATAAGACCCTTGCATGGATGAGGGGATACAACAAGCAATGATGGGTTGTCTGTCTTTTAGACTTGTGGGTAGTGACACAATTCTTATACCATGGAACACGAATCACAGTGCACTGTGAACCCTAATTTATGTGTATGTGTCTTATGTTGTGAGTTTTTATGTTTTGTGTTATGAAATTTTGTACATTAAAAGTATGAATTTTGTATCTGAAACAAATTATTACTTGTGTCTCATGTTATAAATTTTTGTGCCTTATGTTATAAAATTTTGTGCTTACGAACACAAATTATGTATTTAAATCAGATTTGAAAAATAAGTAAATCTATAACATGTGTATGTGTTGTGATTTTTTGTATTTTTGTGTTATAAAATTCTATATAATAAATTAGTAATTGTGTTATATAATATGGTATCGTGACATACTACCAAACTAGTTGGTAGATAGTAGTAGGGCAGAACCTCCAAGTTTAAAAAGTACTAGTTGGTAGATAGTAGTAGGGCAGAACCTCCAAGTTTAAAAAGTAGTGTTGACTTGTTGAGAGTGGGATTTGAACCCATGCCCTTTCTAACCAGACCCTTAATTTGGTGCCATAGACCAACTTGGCTATCTCAACCTACAAAATTTTATCTTTGTTGGCGCTAAAAATTCAAATAATGTTATTGGGTCGTGACTGATAATTGGCTAATAAATTAATCAATTGTTATGCCGTGGACCCAGGTCCACCTTGCAAGGTGGATTTGGGTCTACATTCACGTACACTATACTCTACATTCACATACATTATACTCTACATTCATACTTTGTAAACTCCACATTCACATACACTATACTCTACATTAACACTTTGTAAACTCTACGCATTCACACATTACATGATTATATGATATTCTACATTCACACTTTGTAAACTCCACATTCACACATTACAAGATTATATGTTTAGTAACTATATTACCACTGTTATGCATTCACACATTCAAAACTCTATATTCACAGGTCCTATACTCTATATTCACAACTTGAAAACTTCACATTCACACATTACAGGGCTACAAGTTGCTAGAACTTCTTAACTCTATTACAGATTCACACATGCATAACTCTACATTCACGATTTCTATACTCTATATTCACAATTTGAAACCTTCACATTCACACATTTCTGCGCAACTCTACATTCACACAACCATAACTGTACATTCACAATTCCTATACTCTACATTCACACTTTGAAACCTCTACATTCACACATTTTTGGACAACTCTATATTCAGCAATATGTTTACTAATTTAAAAAAAAAAAAAAAGAGACAAAAACGACGTAGTTTTGGACCCAGGTCCACCTTGCAAGGTGGACTTGGGTCCACATCATAATTTGCCTAAATTAATTGCTTTAATTAATTAAATTGGGCTGAAATTTATTTAATTGGGTTAATTAAATGACCCATTGAATAATTAATTAGTCTAATTATTTAATTAAAAGTAATTGGTGTTGGATTGCTGGCCCAAGTTGGTGAAAATATTTAATTGAATTGGACCTGGCTAATTAGATCAATTGGGCCACTTAAATTGACGGACTTTGACTTGGTTTCGCCCATCAAAATTATATGTTGATTATATAATTTTGAGAAAATTGTGGATATTATAAATTGGTTCGAAAATATAAACTCATGAACCTGGACGTGATGGTGTCACGATACATTCTCATATTTAATTCAAATAATTAAATTAAATTGAGAATTATCCAAATGGATAAAGGTGGTTAGATTTTTCCTACTTCCTCACCACTATAAATAGTGGTTTCATTTCAAAGAAAGGGAGCTGTGAAGATCTGCATACTGAAGCTCTGCCGAAATCTTGCTAGGATATTTTTTGGAACATGCTCGCAGTATATCTGCACCCGAAGCCGGAACACTTCCAATTCGGCATACTCCGAACTCGGTATACTTCCAGTTCAACATACTCTGAACACGACATACTTCTTGCTCGACATACTTCCAGTTCAGCATACTCTGAACGCGACATACTTCTTGCCTGACTTACTTCTAGTTCATCATACTCTGAACTCGACACACTTCCAATTCGGTATATTCCGAATTCAGCACACTTCCAACTGGCATACTTCTAGTAGAGAATCAGAGGACTTCTATACAGAGATTGTACCCATTTTTCGTTTGATACATACTACTTCTTGTAACCGATACTTTGAATTTTGAATATATACAATTCAAGTTTTTCGCGTTTACATATTTTGGCACGCCTAGTGGGACATCTCTGCCTCTCATCTCTGTACTACTAAACTACCTCTACCAACGCATTCATTAGCATCGAACAACCCCATGGACCTATGCCCAGATTACCCATTCCAAGTCTGCGCCTCTAGCCGGCTCTAGCGTTACTAAAAAAGCGCAAGGTCCGCTGACCAGGAACCGCGCCAAGAGCTTGGGGGTCCAACTGATTGAACCTCATGTCATGACTCGAAGAGTGGTTCAAAGGATGAACAATGACCCAGCTGTCCCAAAGGCAACTGCTTATGCTGGGAGTCAACCCTCTCCTAAGGGAGATATCGATGGTGGTAGTTTAACCTCTATGCAGGGGATCGCTAGCAGTGGGAGTACTTCCCCCGTATCTCTGCCACATCCATTATGGAAGGCTGCGCCTGAATGGACACATGTCTACAATGTCATTACTGCCATGGCGACTAACACTGAGTCCGCGGAAGATCAATTAATTAGCTAGAATTGCTAAGACTCTTGAAGGAATGACTATAATCCTTCAAAACCAAGATAAACAGATCAACACCTTTGATGATAGGATAGGGAGCATCATGGAGGGACAAGGAAGTCGTGCTCCAGGAAAACAACCCGAGGGGCAAGAAGAAGTTGCTCAGCAATCACAACTTCTTGTCACTGCAGTGGGAGAAACTACTTCTCACTTGCCTGCAACTGAGAAAACTATATCAATCACCGAAGGCATGATACCGGTGGACCAGTTGAATGACTACATAGTGGGGACTATCAAAGGCAAGTTGGATGGAGGCCAACCCTCATATTCCTATGCTAAGCCCTACACACAAAGGATTGAGAAGTTGAAAATGCCCTTCGGCTATCAACCTCTTAAGTTCCAGCAGTTTGATGGCAATGGAAACCCTCAGCAACACATTGCCCACTTTGTGGAAACATGCAATGATGCAGGGGCTGATGGCGATCTGTTGGTAAAGCAGTTTGTCTGTTCCTTAAAGGAAACCGCGTTTGACTGGTACACTGATCTCGAGTCCGGCTGCATTGATAGTTGGCATGATATGGAGCGTGAATTCTTAACTCGCTTCTATAGTACAAGGAAAACGGTCAGCTTCTTGGAACTCACCACAACTGTCCAGTGGAGAGGCAAACGTGCTGGTGCTTACATTAAAAAGTGGATGGAACTATGCCTAAATTGCAAGGAGAGGATATCCCAAAGTTCTGCAATAGAGATGTGCATCCAAGGCATGCACTTCGAACTCTTCTATATCCTGCAAGGGATTAAGCCAAAGTCGTTCGAAGAGTTGTCTAGTCGTGCTCATGACATGGAGTTGAGCATCGAAGCTAGGGGATGGCTCAACGTATTGAACTTACCTAACTCCTCTAAGGCGTCTTGAAATCAAGAATTTAGGAAATGAAATAAACCCTTTCCAAAACAAGAAAATGAAGGAATGTTTGTGAAGGCTACACCAATGACAGTCTTCACCAAAGCAAACGAAAGGCTTAGGCCCAGACCATTTTCTGGCCCGTCAAGGGGAGGTAGAAGGCTGACTCTTGAAGAAAGACAGGAAAAAACGTATCCTTTCTTAGATTCTGATGTATCTCCTATGTTTGATGAGCTACTCAAATTTAGGCTCATTGAGTTGCCTAAGATGAGACGCCCTGATGAAGCTTCAAGGGTGAATGACCCAAATTACTGCAAGTACCATCGCCTTCTAGGTCATCTGATTGAGTAGTGTTTTATCTTCAAGGATAAAGTTATGGCACTGGCCAAAGACGAGAAAATTGAGCTTGCTGATGCCAACATAAGCATAAATCAAATCTCAATTACACTTGGACAATTTGTTCCTTTGTGTACTGAGAAGGAATATGGGAGGCAATGAAAGCGTCCACTCACGTTCACTATTAAACATGCTGCTAGTCAAAGTTCAAAAGCACAACAAAATGATAGCACATCTGAAGGAAATTGGTTGATTGTCACTCATAGAAAGAAGAAAAGTGAGCATGTGAGACATCCAAGGCACATAGTGAAAAGTGGCTATGCCAGTCGATCAAAGATGAAGGGGCATGTCAAGCAGCCACGAGCACCAGTTCCTTTGGCTCAATATATGCCAAAAGGGTTTAATATAATCTTCAAGGGGCAGGTAATACTAGCTCCTGCTTAAATTCCAATGCCAAGCAAGTGGGCGTAGGAGAATGTTCATCTCCTAAACACACCGAAAATGAGGAAGTGCAAATGCACAGTGCATCTTCCTACTCCACAGAAATTACCTTAAAGGATGAAGACTTGTTGCTTGGAGGCGCGCCACACAATCGCCCACTATTTGTTGAAGGCTATACACGCTGGCAAAAGCTCAAAACAATCCTAGTTGATCAAGGCTCAACTGTCAACATCTTATCCTTCCGAGCCCTAAAAGACCTTGGCGGATCCACATATGAGCTCACCTAAAGCCGTGTAATGATACAAGGCTTTAACCAAGGAGGGCAAAGAACAATCGGCATAATCAATCTCGACTTAAAGAGTTGGATGCCTAAGTTCAAGTGTCGTATGCCATGTCATAGATGCGAGGACATCTTATAACTTGTTACTTGGAAGGCCTTGGATACATGAAAATGCGGTGGTTCCCTCGTCTTGGCATCAATGCCTCATGTATGAAAAGAACGACGTGATTGAAAAGGTAGTTGCTGATGAAAACCCGTTTACAGAGGTTGAGTCTTACTTTGCAGATGCAAAGTTTTACATAAAGAAGTAGGTTCTCGTGGAAGATGTTCAGAAAAGCAACGACAACCCGCATTCCCAATCAAAGTCAAAGGGAAAGGAATTTGTGGAAGGGGATCAACGCACTACAAGACTCATCTTCCCGCTTGCAAGAATTGATACACTTAAAATAGATGAAGTGAAATCATCTGAGGAGAAAAGTGGTGATAAACAAGACCAAGTCTTGCCCACCAAGCGTATGAGGGGCTTCGACCCTAACGCTTATAAGCTTCTAGCCAAAGCTGGCTATAACCCCAACGAGCCCCATATGTTGGGAAAGCTTATCCCATAAGCTGGTGGTAAGGGCAAGGCAAATCAACAAGAGCCCCATGTATGCAAAGGGTTGGGGTTATTTCCCCCCTCCCCTAAACCTGTGCGAATCTTTATAAACATGGCTGTGAGCAATTGTATCTCCACAGATGAAAGTGAGTATGATCCAAGACTCACTCCTACCAATGGCAAGAAGAAGTCAGTCTTAAAAAGAATGGGTAAGGTGGAGTCTCAACGCTCAGTTTTCGATTTTTTTTTTTGAAAATAAAGAAGTTCATTCATTTATCATAAGCGGAAGTGATTACAAATAGAATCGATGGAATGGTATGCCATTCCTTACAGTCAGACATAGAAACAACTTCCCTAGCAATGCTACAAAGAACTTGATTCACAAACTGTTTCACAAATTTGAAGCTGAATTCGTTGGATGAACTTAAAGCTTCTATAATATCATTAAAGAATCGATCAAACGTAGTCAATTCATGATAGATTGGGGTCAAATCTTAAAACCTCCAAAAGAAAGTCAATTCATGATCAACTTGGAGTTGTCCAAGATGTGAAAAACAACGTAAGTCATCATGCTGAAGTGGGATCTTCTAAAAGGCTTAGAAGCATGATTCCTTCTCGTATGAGACGAGAAACAGATATTCATATTTCACGCGGAGAAGTGTTGAAAGTCCAACCTAGGACCATTGTATACACTCGTGTACAGAAAGGGGAAAATGAGGAAAGCATCAACTCAAGTGATGAGTGAGGAAGCATCGTCATTCCACACCACTCTATGTGATGAGACCCCGATTGAGGGAGAAGACGCAGAAGACGCACCCCATGAGTTAGAGAAAGGGGTACAAGCTGCAATAGATGAATTAAAAAAGTTTGATATAGGAACTCCTGAGAATTCTCGACCTATCTTCATTAGCACACTCCTTTTTAATGAAGATGAAGAAATCTATGTCACATTGTTGAACGAATACATTGATGTCTTTGCATGGACGTACAAGGAGATGCCAGGGTTAGACCCAAAGGTGGCAGTACACCGCCTGGCAGTGAAAAGGGCATGTCGTCCAGTCAAACAAGCTCAACGGTGCTTTCGCCCTAAACTTATACCCTCAATTGAAGGAAGAGTCAACAAGCTCATAGAGGCTGGCTTCATCCGCGAAGTTAAATACCCAACTTGGATATCCAGCATTGTGCTTGTACGCAAGAAGAAATGCCAAATCCGTGTATGCGTGGACTTTCAGGATCTTAATGTTGCATGTCCGAAAGATGACTTCCCACTCCCCATCACAGAGTTGATGATAGATGTCGTAACTAGACATGAGATCATGTCATTCATGGATGGCTCCTTCGGTTACAACCAAATTCGTATGGCGCAGGAAGATGAGGAGTTGACGGCGTTTCGAATGCCAAAAGGCATTTACTGCTACAAAGTAATGCACTTTGGTTTGAAAATAGCAGGTGCTACATACCAAAGGGCTATGTAGACTATATTTGATGACATGCTTCATAAAATGGTAGAATGCTACACTGATGACTTGGTTGTGAAGTCGAAACGCCGCACTGATCACTTGGGGCACTTAAGGAAAGTCTTTGACTGTTTGCGAAAGTTTCAACTCAAAATGAACCCCTTGAAATGTGCTTCTGGGGTTGCTGCTGGAAAGTTCCTTGGGTTCACCGTTCGACACAGGGGCATCGAGATCGAACAAGCTACGATTGACGCTATAATGAAGATGCCCGAACCGAGAAACCTTCATGAGCTTAAGGGCTTACAAGGGAAGTTGGCATACATCCAAAGGTTCATATCAAACCTGGCAGGAAGATATAAACCCTTTAGCTGGTTAATGAATAAAGACATCCCGTTTATATGGGATGAGGCTTGCAAGAACGCGTTTGAAAGCTTCAAGTCATACTTGATGAAACCGCCCGTGTTAACCACTCCTATTTCTGCCCAAGAAAGCTCTATAGGCGCTAGGGGTGTTAGCGAACAGAGCTTTTGACAAACTACTCGTGTTCGAGCTCGATAAGCGTTCGTTTATGTTCGTTTGTTAAGGTAAACGAACATAAAGGAACAAACTTTTGAGCTCGGTTAATAAACAAACAGAGTCTGAACATTGATAAACTCGTTTGCTAAGTGTTCGCGAACAAGCTTGTTTAGTGTTCGTGAACAAGCTCGTTTAGTAGTGTTCGTGAACAAGCTCGTTTGTGTTCGTTTAGTAGTGTTCGCGAGCAAGCTCGTTTAGTAATGTTCGTGAACATGTCTACAAGCATATATATATAAGGTCATTAAGGTCAGTTAGTGCAACCTAGGGTTTCAAGTTTCAACTTTTAATTTTTTCTTAATTTCCTATACGGTATAGCAGACCATCAATTACTAATTTCCAAACTGTCAACTCTCAAAGCCAGAATGGCAGCAACCACTAGCCCGCATCCCAACTAGGCGTCGCCGCCGCCGCGAGACCGCCGTAGCCACCACTCGTCCACCACCGTCAAAGCCACCACTCGACCACCACCGCCGAAGCCTACCACCGTACCCCTAAGATCCATCGTTGTCTGCAAACACCTCCAAGCTCCATTGATGTCTGGCGTTCGCTGATTCAGTGTACATATATTTCAGAATTTGTTTTCTTTTAGCTAAATTCTAACGTTCACATATAAATTATTTTTAGATTCACTGTAATTTTTTTAACATTCACAATTGATTTCAAAATTTGAATTCGATATCGGCTTATTCACTGTAATTTGTTTTTTCTTTTAGCTTCATTAAATTATTTTTGGATTTATATTTCATTAATTTACTTATTATTAGCAGCAAGCTTCATTAATTTATTGTTTATTACTTCATTAAATTATTTTTAGATTTTTATTTCATTAATTGACTGTTTAGTACTTCATTCATTTATTGTTTATTAATTTATAGATTTGGGTTCACATATATTAGGTGTCTGTTGATTCCTTGACTTTCCTGCTATTTCAGCCCTCCTTGAACCTACTTTAAAAACACCTACGATATTTTTAATTTTTGATTTTTTGTACAGATTAATATTATTGAGTTTAGCTTCACTTTAGAGCTAGTATGCCACTTTGACATTGTATTTGTATGTTTATTTGTTCTTTGAATTTTCTTGTTTAGCTTTTTGGATAACTGGACAAGATGAAGAACAACAATATAACATATTGTACTATGTCAATGTGGTAGTATTTTGTATTCCCTTTTTAAAAAATTTTATTGTAGAAAGAGTATTTTATACATTTTTTATTTACTTGTTTGTATTATGTATAATAGTAATGTCTTATGAAAGTTTCAACACAATTGATGAGCCTTTAAGTCCAAGTGTTGGTTCTTCAACAATACCTATTGAGATGGAAGAAGAAAATCCAACACCAAATGAGGAAATCATAGGATTGGAAGGAATGGAAGGTGATGTTTCCAAAGAAGTTGAAGAAGTCGAAGGAGATTGTGAACCTTATAAGAAGAAGCAATGGAAAAAATCATCAGTTATTTGGCAGGAAATGACAGTGGTGAAACTTGAGAATGAGGAAGAAAGAGTGCAATGCAATCATTGCAACATCAAATTGAAAAAGCAAAAGGATGGCACAACCACACAATATAAAAGGCATTTAGACAATTGCATAAAACGCAGAATCAATCTTTCAGGGCAAAGAAACATTTGTGTGGTTCCATCGACACAAACATTGAAGAGTGTTAGTGGTGTTCAGAGTTGGAAGTATGATCAAGCAAGGATGAGGGAGGTTATATCTCACATGATTATGGTTCATGCATGAATTGCCATTTTCTTTTGTTGAGTATGAACTCTTCAACATAGTCATGCAAGCTGCAAGTCCATATTATGAGCGAATTGGTCGAACAACAGCCACAAAAGATTATTGGTCAACTTATGAGCTAGAAAAGAAACGAGTACAATGGTTGTTGAATTCAGTTGACAAAATTAGTATCACAACTGGCAATTGGACATCAAATCAGAACATTCAATACATGGTGATAACTACTCATTTTGTGGACATGGATAGTAAGTTGCAGAAAAAAGTTCTAAACTTTGTTGTAGTGCTTCCCCCACATACTGGTACATGTGTTTGTGATGCAATATACAAATACTTACAAGGATGGGGTATTGAAGAGAAAGTGTGGACAATCACAGTGGATAATGCTTCCTATAATGATTCAACTGTGAGGTTTTTGCATGACTCTCTTTCTTTTCATACAACTTTGCCACTGGATGGTAAGTTGTTTCATGTTCGTTGTTGTGCGCACATATTAAACATTCTTGTGCAAGATGGCCTTTTTGAGATTAAGTCTATCATTGAAAATGTTAGAGATAGTGTTAAGTATATTAGTGCCTCACCCCAACGATTGCATAGTTTTAATGAGATTTGCAAACAGCTTCAGGTGCCTAACAAGAAATTGATTTCAGATTGTTGCACTAGGTGGAATGCAACGTTTGCTATGTTGTCTTGTGCTTTGGATTTCAAGCAAGTATTTCCTCGGTATCAACTTCGAGATCCAAATTACAAATGCTTGCCTTCTGATAATGGTTGGCAAAAGGTTGAAGAGATTTGCTCTTTATTGGTGCATTTTAATGAAGTTACCAAAATTATCTCAGGTAAATTATTATACAGTTATACACTTTATATTATAACTATCGTATATGATTGTTATATAATTAAACTACTCCCTCTGTCCCATTTTATGTGTCTGATTCGGTTAACGAGGCTTGACTGAAGTTATTTTTAATCCAATTTTTCATAATATTAAGTTTAGTATTAATATACAAAATTTATATATTTAGAAACTACACTAAAAGTACTATTAAACACAAAAAATTAAATTTAAAAATAAGTAAAAATTATTAAAGAAAATAAACAAAGAAGAAATAGTTGGTTTGACCAATGAATAGTAAGTAGGACAGGTAAAATGGGACAGAGGGAGTATGTGTTTTCTGAATATAGGTTCTGAATATCCAACAACGAATTTGTTTCTTCCTGAACTATATAACATCAAAGAAATTCCTTGTCTAAAGTCTGAAAGTCTAGAGCCTTGGATGGAAAACATGGCCCGAAGGATGCAGCAAAAGTTTGACAAGTATTGGGATAATAGCAATCTATTGTTTTCTATTGCTGCTGTGTTAGATCCTAGGAATAAGATGGCATTTATTAAATTTGCATTTCCAGTCATTTATTCTGAGCATGAAGCTACTAGAAAAATTGCTATTGTTCGTGATGCTTTGAATGAGTTATACAGGATATACTTGGATAAACATGCAACAACTTCAAACCAATCAATGGAAAATGATTCTCAAGCAAGGAATACTTTTGAAAAAAGTGTTACTTCTGTTTGGAAAGGGAAGGGACCAACTGTTGAAACTGGAAGATCAAAATTTGAGAAGTGTGTGAGAAATGTTGATACGGTCCAACATGTGAAGTCTGAATTAGATACTTATTTACAGGAGGGTGTTTATATTGGTGAAGGGGGTTCTATTGAATTTAATGCATTGGATGGGTGGAAGTCAATGAACTTGAAGTTTTGAGTATTATCCAAAATGGCATGTGAAATATTATCAATTCCAATCACAACAGTTGCTTCGGAGTCAACATTTAGTGCTGGTGGTAGGGTCATTGATACATATCGAGCATCTTTGGGGACTGATACTGTTCAAATGCTACTTTGTGGAAGTGATTGGTTGCATAACTTATATGATATGAAAAGAAAACCAAAAGTAAGTATTGTCAATTTTTGTTATTTAATATATATCATTTATATTCAATACTTTATATGTAATGCAACAATATATATCATTTAATGTAGTTTATTGAAGATGTGAAGACAATATCATTGGAATGAACTTGGAGTGAAGGTATTAGGCTTGGTATTAAGCTTTTGGGACGATGGATGCAGAATTTAAATATCTTATACTTTATGTTTTTATGTTTTGGCATGTAATGTGAACAGAAAAATTATGTGTTTCAATGTCTGTGCTTTTTTATTTTATTTGAGACTTGGGTTTTTATTTTGATATAAGATGCTACGCGTGGACTTATTCAATTATTTGTATTAGTTTTGTAGTTGTGTTGTTTGTTTGATTATTGTTCGTGAACGTAGATTATTTCCTGTTCACGAACAAATTGTGTTCACAAACATGTGCAAGTGTTTGGTTATTATGTGTTCATGAACGTAAATGAATATGTTTGTGAATGTGTTTGTTAATGTTAACAAACACTAACGAACGCTTAACAAACGAACACGAACATGATTTTCAAAAACCTTAACAAACGAACACGAACACGAACACGAACACGAAAAAATCCTTAACAAACGAATACTAACAACCTTCGTTCATTTATGTCCGGTTCGTTAACAGCCCTAATGGGCGCCTTGCTTGCTCAGGAAAATGACAACGGGAAAGGGAACACTCTCTACTATCTTAGTATGAAGATGACCCTGAACGAGTTAAAATATTCCCCAATTGAGAAGCTATGTTTGGCACTAGTGTTCGCCATTAAAAAGCTCAAACACTACTTTGAAGCTCATACCATCCGACTTGTGTCGAAAGCGAACCTAGTAAAATATGTTATGGCAAAGGTCGTTCTCTCTGACCGCCTTGCAAGGTGGTATTTATTGTTTCAACAGTTTGAAATCGTCTATGTGCTAAAAAAAGTATGTCGATGGGTAAGCTTTAGCCGATTTTTTAGCATATCACCAATACCTGCTGAATCGGAGTTATCTGATGATCTGCCTGATGAGGATGTGTTTATCATTGAAGTCCTACCCCCATGGAAGATGTATTTTGATGGAGCTACACATAGAGGAGGGATAGGAGCTGGAGTTGTCTTCATCACTCCAGAAGGTTAAGTGTTTCCATATTCATTCACCCTGGCAGAGCCATGTTCAAACAATGTTGCTGAGTATCAAGCATTGATACTTGGGCTAGAGATAGCAGTTGACATGAAACAACTGAGAATTAACATTTATGGTGATTCAAAGTTGGTCGTCAACCAAGTGATGTGTCTGTACGAAGTGAAGAAAGCAGAGTTAGTCCCATACAACAGCTATGCGAGGATACTCATACAATGGTTGGGTGATGTCACGATTGAACATGTACCGAGGAAAGAGAACAAGCAAGCTAATGCATTAGCCGCATTGGCTTCAACTATTGCTCATCCTACAACTTGAGTACAAGTATGCCAAAAGGAGGAAGTCACCTATCTTCAATGAAGATGGCTCAGTCAATGAAACTGTTTAACTCCATATTGCTTCCGTTTATGACATTTGCAAAGATGATTAGAGGCAACTGTTGATTGACTACTTCACCGATGGGAAGTTACCAGAAGATCATCATAAGAGGGTAGACATAAAGCGTCGAGTTCCTCGCTTCATCTACTATAATGAGACGTTATATCGTTGTTCATTTGATGGAGTCTGGCTCCGGTGTCTGGGAGAGGAGGAAGCATTACAAGTTATGTAGGAAGCCCATTATGGGGTCTGTGGTGAGCATCAGTCTGGCCCTAAATTGCACTTCCATATTAAGCGAATGGGCTATTATTGGCCTACAATGGCAAAGGATTGCATAGACTATGCCCGAAGGTGCCAAGCTTGTCAATTTCATGCAAACTTTATCAATCAGCCACCAGAGCCTCTACACCCAAAAGTTACATCATGGCCGTTTGATGCTTGGGGACTTGATGTGGTCGGCGCAATTACGCCCAAGTCATCTGCAGGGCATGCATACATATTAGCCGCCACTGACTACTTTTCAAAGTGAGCAGAAGTCGTGGCGTTAAAGGAAGTGAAGAAGGAGAATGTTGCAGATTTCCTCTAGGTCCATATCATATACCGATTTGGCATCCCACGATATATCTTAACTGATAAAGGGAAACCCTTTGACAATAAATTGATGGACAAGATCTGCAAGCTTTTTGACTTTCAGCAGCGAAACTCTTCAGCTTATTATGCAGCTGCAAATGGGCTTGCTGAAGCTTTTAACAAGATCCTATGCAATCTGTTAAAGAAAGTGGTCTCAAAATCAAAACGTGACTGGCATGATAGAATGGAAGAAGCTATGTGGGCGTATAGAACCATATACAGCACACCTACTCAAAGCACTCCATATTCTTTAGTGTATGGTGTGGAAGCGGTCTTGCCTCTAGAGCGCCAAATACCTTCTTTAAGGTTGGTCATACAAGATGATCTTACTGATGAAGAAAATGCTAAGTTACGCTTAGCTGAGTTAGAAGCCTTGGATGAAAAACGACGGCAAGCTCAACAGAGCTTAGAATGCTATCAAGCTCGCATGTCAAAAGCCTTTAACAAAAGGGTGATGACTCGTTCCTTTCAAATTGGTGACAAAGTACTAGCTGTTCGAAGGCTTATCATTGTGACACAGAAAACTGGCCACAAATTCACCCCAAAATGGGATGGTCCCTATGTAGTTCAAGAGGTATACACCGGTGGAGCTTACAAATTGGTCAGTGAAGATGGTTTAAAGATTGGTCCAATCAATGGGAGATTCCTAAAGCTCTACTACCCTTAAACTTAGGGTATCAACACAAGTCATAGAAATTAGATGAATATCCACCAAAAAATGCAGTACGTGGTTAAATTGCTAATGCATCTCGCTTTGTCTATGGGAGGGCCCAAACCATAGGCGCTCCTAGCCCGCATGAGTTTAAACTGTGAACAACTTTACTTATTTAAAAAAATCATCTGAACTACGTTTGACTTGATCTCTTTCATAAGAGTACGTAGACAACTTTGAAATCAAATTATCTAAGTCCAGTCATAACGAGTTGAAGCTACCTCATGGTGGTCTCCAAGAGGTCATGATATATACCGAGTATAGCTTCAGTTAATTCACGATACCCCTTGGTGAAGCTAAACTCACCCTCAAGCTCCCTAAAGTTAGGAGTACATATGAATATTCCACATGGCAGAAGCCGGATTGCAGAGCCCATGTCTTTAAGAGCTAAGTCTCGGTGTCAAAATTCCATAAGCCGGATTGCAGAACCCATGTCTTTGATGGTTTAGTTTCAGTGTCAAAGTCCAAATTTTACTCAACTG
>NXFB01001338.1:0-11911 GCA_002525835.2 Ipomoea batatas
TCACTATAGCTCACGCCTGCTTATAAATCTTCGAGGCAAACAGAAATAGAAGAGAAATTCTTGGTTATAACAAAACAAATTAAGCATTTGTATATCCGCTAAAGATCCAATGTCTTATAAGTTATAAATAGTACCTTGTGGTAGAGCACGACTGTGCCAGTTCCTCAATATTACTATTGTAAATCCCGAGAGTTCTCAAAACCATAACAACACAAGCAAGACCACAATCCCACGTATATAGTTGCTTAACATGTGGCACCTATAGTCATGACGCAAATATTAACAGTGAAATCGAGATTCGCTAGAGCTTCTAAACGCTTAAACTAACCAATCTGGTAAAGGCAAGCATAAACTGACTATATATATATGTGTGTGTGTGTGTGTGAAACAAACTAACTCACTTCAACCGAGAATGGTTCGGAGGACAGAACGGGTTTGCTTTTCACTCTATCCAGCGACTGTTTAAAGGGGAACGAACCAACCAAAGCAAACTCGTCCCCGGCTGGTTGCTGAGCATCTTCGTCGTCTGATCTCATGAACTTGCTTAGGAGAATACAGAAAGGCCACACGTGTGACCAACTGATCTGATGCATTTGTAAAAGCACTGTATCTCAAAACCGTATGGCTAATCTCAGCAGTTGAGACAAACGTTCATCATCAGAATTCAGAAAAGTTGGGCTCCTTAAAGATTTGCCTTTTTTAGCCTCTTTATTGAAATCAATGGTGGGAAGAATGGTTCAATGGTCTGCAAACAAAAGTAGGTGATGGAATTAAATGTCTTCAAAGATATTTCCCTCATTATACCATTTTAAGATGGGTCACTAGATGAGAACAACAATGTTAGCAGGATGTCAACATCCATTGACCACAAAAGCCCTCCACGTATTGCATCTAATCAACATCAAAATAAAGTAGCCAGTTGAAATTTCAACCAAGATTATCTGATCTCAACCCTTTAAGCTCAACAAACCACTGGTGAAAGAATTTCATCCCTAGGCCGTAAGGGCATCTCAGTTGGTTCTTGGGCGATAGATTGTGGGCACCTGGTCCTCCCACCGCTACCGAATCATTGTAATTTATCTCTCCACTATTCTATCGGACCAGGGTGTTGGACAATGGACAGGGCGAGGGAATTTCGCCTTTTTAAGGCAAGAATTCCATTCCCTATTTTATTGCATCCTCAAAAACACAGAACACACAGACAAAAATACAAAATCATTGTCCAAAATCTGCTGTTTTTATGTTTATTTCCCAAGATGATGCATTTCTATTGCCTCTTATTGGTTGATTTTTTTTTTTTTTGTTCACTCAAAACCATAAGAACCCAACCAACCTGTGTTCCTTCTAACCAAACACCCAATCACACCTTAGCAAACAATTCAATCAAAAAACATCATTTTCATTGAAAAGATTCCACCTTTTGTCTACCCTTGTTCTGAACCCACCACCAACATTCATCACCAGGCAAAAACAGAAACATGAACAGAAAAATCAGAGCAAAAAACAAAACAGGTGGGAATCAAATTGAAGCTTTCAACATTTGTGTGAAGCAACCCAGAAAAAAACTCATATGTGTATGTACATAAAACAAATTGGTTTCCGAATTCTAACCAAAATTGGTACCTTTGATTCTTTGAATGATGCAGAAGAGGGGAAAAGAAAACGCAAAAAGAAGAAGTCTGAAAGGACGGGTCTTTGGGTCTCTTGCCGCCTGCTCCTTTCTCTGTGCTTCTCGTTTGCCTGGGAAAAAAAAGTCTTTGCTTATTCCTGTCGCGGATTCATTGGGGTTTGAGCTGTATTTTCTTTCTGGAAGCCGCGGGGCCCGAGTCATTTTACGTCCATAGCTAGCTGTTCTTGTAATGATAAGGACAAGAGAACAAATATATTAAGATATTTATGGATATGTAAATTAAAGAAACAGTTATCTTTTCTCTTTGTTTTCTTAAACAAATGGAAAATGTAACCGAAATGTTTTTTTTTTTTAAAGAGTATAGTATTTGTTTCTTTGACCAATTGCCACCGTTTGTGCGAATATACATACACTCTTGATTGGAAGCACAAGAAATCACATGCTTAAAAAATGGTTTTTACCTTTGTCAGTTAAAGTCGCAATACAATTTAGTACACATGTTTAAACACATGCTTAAAAAGTGATTTTTACCTTAGTTAAAGTCACAATACAGTCTAGTACACATGTTTAAATGCATGCTTAAAAGATGTTTTTTACACTTTTTTCGGTTAAAGTCACAATACAATTTAGTGTACATATTTAAATAATATTTATATATATATATATTTTTTGTCACTCAAAAACGAGTTTTTTTATGTAGGAATATTTCTTTTTTTTTTTTTGCCCGCATTAGCAACTTAGTTAGTCACATAGTTGAAGTTTAGGAACAATGACCCGAGATCGAGTCTCACCAGATGGGAGCAAACTCTCAAAGTGAGGGACTCCTTGGTTAGAGTATGAAAAGATAAATATGGATTTTTATTAAATGTGAGCGATCATATGACAACTTATAATCTCTAAGATAAATTAAAATCAAAGATTGTTCGAATACAATAAAAAATCAGTGGTCTCTTATATACATCAGAGCCATTATTTTTCTTTGCATTTATATTAGTCATCAACAAATGACTTCACTAACCCAATGAGGTAGCTCAAGTGGCAAGTGAGCTCTCTTTGTGGAGATGAATTTCGGGAGAATCCGGGTTGAATTGCCACAAGTGACGATTCCTCCTGAGCCAGACCCTGTAAATTTACCAAAAAAAAAAGAAAAAAACAAATGACTTCACTAATAGTTTTCAAGATGAATCCATTAGATTCAATTTAATCCAAAAAATTTAATAATTTATTCCTCTTAAACTCCCACATAAAAAATCTCGTATTCTTTCTATTGATTTAAACGCATCACTACCTAAACAAAGGGGTGCTAAATGTACTTAAATGCATAAAACAAATATTTTTTTTTTCATGAACAAGTCCTACATGGTAGATGGAAAAGTTGAACCAATCTTGTAGATGGTCGAAACATCAAACCAACCAACCAACATCAGTGTCGTAAGCTCACAATAAATTTATACTCTTTTCCTAGTGGATAGTCCAACAATGACAATGACATGACATTTATACTCTTCTATTTTATATTTAAAACTTTAAATGAACTCTACAATAGTAATACTAAATTGCTAGTAAAGTGCCCTTACTTAATTTTGATTGGTCGGTACCTTTGTGGCTCTTCCAGATGAAAGGTATAATTAAATCAAAATGATATTGTAATTGTGTTATAATGAAACTAAATATGCCATAAAAAATAAGTAGTTTGACATAATAGCCAAATGAGTGCCGTTTCTTCTCATTAAAAAAATTGCACCATTTTGAACCATGATCCACGGTAAAATTTACAGTAGTTAAGTTGATGGGCTTCAGCTGGCCTTTTGTGTGGTTAAATTAAGTTCAGTTGTTATACCATGGTCTGAAAACAACGTCGTTTCTTTAATTAAAGAAACAGTAGCTGTTATTTTTAACAAATTTCATATATATATATATATATATATATATATATTTTTTTTTTTTTGTGTATTCAAACAAAATGAAACTATAGTGTATCTAAAATGAAAATGTGTTGCATATTGTGTTTATATTATCAAATGAAAGTGTAATTAAATTGAAATGATAATTTAGTTGTGTTAAAATGAAACTGCAGTATGTATAAAGTAAAAATGAATAACATGTCTCACATATTAAGTGTATATTGTCAAATACAAGTGTAGTCGAATATAAATGATACTTTAGTTTTGTTGAAATGAAACTAAAATATGTATTAAATGAGACTGAATAACATTCTCAAATATTTAATGTATATTGTCAAATGAAACTATAATTATATCAAAATGATGTTGTAGTTGTGTTGTAATGAAACTAAAGCGTATATAAAATGAAACCAAATAACAGTTTCACATATTTGAATGTATATTGTCCAATGAAACCATAGTTGAATTGGAATTATAGTTTAGTGATGTTGTAATAAGACTACAATGTGTATATAAAATGAAATTCAATAACATGTCTCACTGTAATAAGACTATTGTATGTGTACTGTCGAATGAAACCTTAGTTGAAGCAAAATGAAACTGTAATTGTGCTGAAGTGAAACTAAAATGCATATAAAATGAAACTCAATATGTTATACAAGCATAACTAATTACGTAATTAAAACGACTATACCGTTTTGGACCATTGTCTACAATAAGTATGGATTGGGCTTTATCCCAACTTCAAGCCCAATCACGAAACCATTTGAATAAGAAAAGCCGAAATATTTTACTCTCTGGCGCTGGAAGCCTGGAAGAGACGAAGACTAGGGATGGCAATGTGCCCCGTCCCCGACGGGGATCCCCGTCCCCGTCGGGGACGGGGACGGGGATGGGGAAATTTTGCGGGGATCGGGGACGGGGACGGGGAATTTTTGGAATTCCCCGGCGGGGACGGGGACGGGGACGGGGATACCCCTCCCCGCCCCGCCCCGTCCCCGAATTTTAAAAAAAATAAAAATAAAAATATATATATATTATTTATTTTAGTTATGGCAATTAGCATAGAAAATAATAAAATTATAGAAAATAACCATTAGTCCATTATTTATTTTAGTTATGTATTCTTTATTTTAAATCTGTTTATAGTTTTTATACTGTTTGTGTTTATAGTTTTTATATTGTTTGTGTTTATAGGTTTACCTTTGTATAATTGTATTCTTTAAATGTAATGTATATAATATGTTATACTGTGTTTATACTTTAAATGTACAATCTGTAATTTGTGTACTTTAATGTGTATAATTGTATATAATGTTAATTGTAATGTGTATGTATTGTTTATTTTAATTTTAATATGTGTATTTTTAAATTGTTATTTTTGAACTTCGCTAGTTCGTATTTTAAAAAAAAAAATTTAAAAAAAATTGTACTAAAATAACGCTTTGACTAGGAGTTGACCGGGGACGGGGATTCCCCGTCCCCGCCAAATTCCCCGCGGGGACGGGGATGGGGAATTTTTCCCCTTCCCCGCCGGGGACGGGGACGGGGACGGGGACNGACTCTCCTCTTCTTTTATGAATCCCTCCGCAATCCATAACCTAATCACTTTTCTAATTCCAATCTCACTATCTTCAGGAAAACCTCCTAAATATAGAAAACAACTCTTCAAATGGAAAGGCAAGTTGTTGTAACTCAGACTCAATATTGTGAAAATTTGTTCAGAGAGATCAAAATTCACCAATGAGTTTAAGGTCGATTCAACACTCTTCCACTCATCTACTGCCATATTGGCAGATAGATGTCCTGCTACCACCACAACTGTAAGTGGTAATCCTCTACAATTCTCAACAATCTTCCTCCCTATCCTTTCAAATTCTAGGTTCAAACTTTCTCTTATCAAAAACTTTTGACAAAACAAACTCCAACTTTCATCATAATTTAAGAAGCGCATGTCATGTAAATTATCTGAACAAGCATATTTTGATACCTCTTCGAGTCGAGTAGTCAATAGTATTTGACTGCCGGTGTTTTCAACCTCACTTGGAAAGCATCCCTTCACATCATCCCATGCGCCTTTAGTCCATATGTCGTCCACAACAATGAGATATCTGTGGCCCAGTAAACTTCTGCGCAGTTGTGCTGCTAGCTCACCATCGTTCATAGTGTTAATGTCGTCGCGCATTGGCATAACGGAACGACACAGTTGAAGGAGCACTTGCCTCTTATTATGCTCTTGAGACATGGTTGCCCAACCACGACAGTCAAAGTGGCCCTTGACTGCGGAATCATTAGTCAGTTTTCTTGCAAATGTCGTCTTGCCAATACCTCCCATACCGACAAGGGACATAACTTGCAATGGTTTATCCGAGGAGGAGGATAGAAGCTTTTTCTTGAACTCCTCGAATTCCTCGGTTTGCCCTACCATGGTGTCTTCAAATTTTGATTGACCAGCAGATGATGATGATGATGATGATGATGATGAACTCTTCTTCTCTGACAAAACTTTTGCTACTATTCGTGCCTCAATCATCAGGATCAGATGTTCAACATCTTCAAGTACGCGCCTCAAGGTTAGATCCAGCATCTGATCACGAATCTCTACTAGCTCTGCTTCAATCTCAGATTCTGCTTCCAGAGCTACTCCTCTAATTCTTGCTATCAGATCCTTCAGCTCCACACAATCCTGGGCTTTCTTCTCAGATTCCTCAACAAACGTTTGCAAAAAGGTAAGTTTTTTGCTGAGAGACTGGATAGGTTGTTTTTCATTTAGAATCACACGCGGATTGGGTTGCAGGAACTCAAGCTCTAGTGTTCGCATCAAAGAAGTTAATGCAACACAAGCCATGACTCACTCTTAGCTTCTACAAACTATATATAATTAATTATTGCAGGAACTCAATCTCTAAGCTGTGGAGAATGAGATATTGGCTTTGGCGTGTATTTATAGAGAGTGTAGACACAACTGCAAAATAAATTTGTTGCTCAAACTTGTCCACACAAAGTGGACTAGCAAACAAATAAGTTCCAATTCACCATTTTTTTAAAAGATAAATGCAGTTGACATTAAGAAAAAAAAAAAAAAAACTGGAGTATTTTCGAGCATGTGGATATCTGAGCACGAAAATAATTAACTCCCCCTAACAGGGAACATGCAAATTTAATCAAATTGAAAATTAGAATTAATCATAATTAGTTCTGTAACTAATAATAATTAAGTCAACAATTTTTACTACTTTGGAGATATAGCACAAGTTTGATAACAGTAGAGCTTGAATTGGTACAAATGGTAGAACTTCACAAACCTCTACTGCTTACTGAATAGCGCAGCAGAGGTTAGGTTGATCGTAGTAATTGACGCTTCAATTCGAATAGCAGAGGTCTGCGCAACTTGTGCTGCTTCGAGTAGGAGTTCGTGAACAACCTTTGATGCTTCTAGCAACATAGTTTAGTGTAACTTGTGCTGCTCTAAGTAGCAACACTTTGTTCTTCACAGTCATGGGTTGCCAATTTTTCAACGGAATTCGGGTGTGTCGTGCACACGAACTAAATCTTTTTAGATTCATTTTGAGATTTTGTTCGCCTCCATTCGCCCGCAAATCATACAAATCAACTTTCTAAAAAAGTGAAATTGTATATATCTACTGCTACAAACCCAAATTCCTTTTAGGATGTGAGGCAAATGTTCTTTAAAAATCTTTCAAACTCCATTTTTCACCATTGGTATACTTTGTTAATTAATTTCTCATCCAGTCACTATCTATTTTGAATATTAAATATATCAAATTAAACATCTCACATAAAAGAATTTGAATACACTTTAACTCAGATCTAAATTATATGTGAATCACACTGAAAACTATACCACAAAATTACCTCTTTAAATGACCATTTGCTAATTTTTCCAACAACCAATCCATAATTGTTGAGAGTTAATTTGACTTGGACTTGGCCTTGGCGTTGACAACATGTTTTTTATTTGACAAGACAGCTCATGAAATTTTAAATAAAAAATAATAATAATAATAAAGGTTTGTTTTGGATCAAATCAAAATTTAGATGCATGTGCCATGTGCAAATATTGTCAAAGATTAGAGCAAATTAACTGTACAATTCATTGTTTAAATACATGCAGCTCATGACTTTTCAAGAAGAAAAATACAGGTCATGAAATTTTAAATAAAACATAATAATAATAATAATAATAATTATTATTATTATTATTATTATATAAAGGTTTTTTTTTTGGATCAAATCAAAATTTAGATGCATGTGCCATGTGAACATATTATCAAAGATTAGAGCAAATTAACAATTCATTGTTTAAATACATGCACCTCATGACTTTTCAAAAAGAAAAAGACAGCTCATGAAATTTTAAATAAAACATAATAATAATAATAATAATAATAATAATAATAATAATAATAATAATAATAATAACAAAGGTTTGTTTGGGATCAAATCAAAAGTTAGATGCATGTGCCATGTGCACATATTATCAAAATTAGAGCAAATTAACAATTCATTGTTTAAATACATGCAGCTCATGACTTTTCAAGAAGAAAAATACAGCTCATGAAATTTTAAATAAATAAAAATAATAATAAAGGCTTGTTTTGGGTCAAATCAAAATTTAGATGCATGTAAAATTGTGAATAATGCCTAATGTTTATTTTTAAATAAGTACTTTAAAGTATATTAATGCAAGGTTATATATGAGATGTTCATGCATATGCAATTGAATGTTGAATTTGTTTATTTAAATCGGTAATTCAAAGTATATGAATACAAGATAATATATGAGAGATTGATTACAATTATCATTAAAATAAATATTTGTAATTTTGTAAAAATGCTAGTCTAAATTCTTAGTCTAAAAATGATAGTCGAAATAAATACGTAGTATTGCTTTTGGTTTGAATTCCCTAAGTGTTTTTAATACTCTTTCGGATAGCATTGTCATTGTATTCATCTTTTGTACTTATTTTCATTTTTATTTATATATTTATTGATTGATAATGTGTCATGTGTAATTGGGTTGCTGGTGGTATAGTAGTATAGAAGATAACGTCATGCAATGAGATTATAGTGTAGGAAGTTATGAAATCTTGATCTTGTAAGCGCTTGTTGATATTTGACCGTGGTAGTTTTTCGCTACATGTTTCATGTGTTGTGAGATGTGTGTCGTACATTCTCATGTGAAAGTATTGAACAAAATATTAATATTTATTATATTTGTAGAAGGTTAATGAGTAGTATCTTTTGTTCTAATTTCATAACTTGTTTAATTACTTGTAGTAACAACAATGACTTTGCAGGTAATTCAAACATTGATGCCACAATATGTCTAGTTTCATCAACAGTTTCTACATCTATTTTGCACATGTTCATTTTGACGTTCATATTTTTTGAATTAATATGAATGAGTGTAGTACTTGATTTTGTGTCATGTGTGCATGTGTGTGTGTGTTTCTGTTGAATTGTTACTAATCTTGGAGTGCCCACTGCTAGGAAATAGGGAAATTGGGAATAGAATGCTAGGGTTAAGCTTAAGCTGGGAAATAGATTGTAGTGAGCAGGAAAATTTTGCTAAGTATTTGGTGGGAAATAGAATAGATTTTAGTGAGGTAATTTTCAGATATCAATAGCGAGAGTAATAATATTTTGTGTACCAATAGCGAGAGTATTTTTAAAATAAGTATAAAATTAAAATTTCGTCACTAAATCATAAACTTTTAACGAGAGTAATTTTTAACCCCTCACAAAAACTATGCAAATAATACATTTAGTGAGGGGTTTTTCTACCCGTCACTAATTTTTTGTCACTAAAAACTGTTTTTCTTGTAGTAGTAATAAAAAAATTTTGGGTTATTACGAGGTAGTTTCCCGTTTCAATTTATTGGATTATTTGAATGTATCTTTATCAACAAATCCTCCCCAAGTAGTTAATATGATTGGCTTCAAATTGTTTTTTTTCTAATTTTTTTTGATGTTATCAACAAAATACTTAGTAAATAAATATATAACATTATTTCGTATTATAACTTTTGATATTTAATTACAAGATAGTTTAAAAAGAAGACAATGAACAATGTAGTGAACATAATTAATTAATGAATTTGATAGTGATGAATCTTTGCATTATAGAAAATAAAGACAATATAACTAATGAAATTATATCTATGTTTTAATTTTTTTGATAATTAATAATTGATTTTTGAATACAGACATTGTAGACATTGAATTCTAAATTAAAGAAATGCATATTTATTTTTTTTGTAGCTACTGTTGGATATTTATTTAGTAATGGAAATTAATTAATATTTTAGATTGAATACCCTGAAAGCTTAAATAATATTTGGAGTTGTGGTGTTAAAAATATTATTTTAGTTTGGTAGAAAGTAAATTGGGAAATATGAATATTCCATACGGTTGGAACCGAAAAGTACTCAGTTCCGGGACCAAGACGTTGATAGACTTGATACCCGAGGGGATAATTTTCCAGTCGTTTACTTCGAATTGTAATTTACGAGAGGTTAAATTAATGATTCCAATGTTGTGTTGATATGCACGAATCATTGTGGTTGTTTAACAATTCGGATGAAATTAGTACAACTAATTGCTTAACGATTCGGTATTGAAATCATCAATTCGGGTAAGAATTGTTCTCATCAGGTGAAGAAATGAAAATTGATGCCTCAGGTGACTGTGTACATGGCGTAATTTTTTTTTTTTTTTGTTTGTTTGTGAAGGGGAGGGACCAAATGGCCCCAAGAAAATTAGCGGAGTCTACTATAAGATAGGCCCGAAGCGTCCCTCTGCAAGAGACCCAACAAGTCGTCCGGAGGGACGTCCAGCAATGTCGTACCCCACTGTTCATCTTGGCCCTTGTTAGCAAGGAGATCGGCGCAAGTGCTGCCTTCACAATAGGTGTGCGTAATCTTGAAGGATTAGAACTGTCCCAAGGGAAGCTTACAATCTTCGATTAGGGTGTTGGAAATCAGCGTAGCACCATCTTCCTTAGATAGGATTTGTACAATCGCTTCCGAGTTTGATTCCGCGATGACGTTGGCGAAACCACGATTTTTTGCAAGGCGAAGACCTTTCCGAAGACCCCACAACTCAGCGAATAACCGTTCTGCACATTATTCTGAACTGCGCATGTCCTGGTTTAGGTCCATATCTTCAAGTCTTCGAGTCTTTTGAACTATGTATGTTCTGAACTATATAGACATCTAATAGAGACTCGATCTAAAAACTAGTACAACAAGACTTAACATCCTATGTTACTGAACTATCTTTTGAACTAAAAGTAGAATATCCAATTTTGACATGAATACTTAACAACATGAGAGCTAAAATATTTCAAGTATCCCTTTTTTATAAAAACTCTTTATTAACAAATATTACTACGAAAATAATATTTTTAGAGAAATAACAAGCACAAAAAACAAAAGGGTGAAGGATGAATCTAGTAGGTGGTAAGCTTCAGTCGTGTAATCTCTACATGGTCCTAAAAACTTTATTTGCTACCTCTTTGGGTGCTAAGAGTGTTGTAGCCTAGTTTCCTGGGATAAAACAAGCTACGGCTTCAAGTTTGAGCACTCAAACTATGAAACCCGAAGAGTAGAGTTTTTGAGGGTAGAAATTAAAGCTATATTTAGTGTGTTTTAAAATCTCCTGCTCATCCACAACTCATATAGGAGTTGTAGGATTAAAAGCAATGAGAGGTAAAAAGCTAATTTCAGTGTGTTGTAAAATCTCCTACTCCACAACTTATATAGGAGTTGTAGGATTAAAAGCAATTAATCATGAAATCAGATTCGGACAATGTTAGTGTTCGCAGGTGCCGGCGTACACGAGTTAAGCCTTTTCATGCAACTCCTGCCCGCGAGAAAGAGTCTTTATGCTAACCAATGCGGGACAAAGGCTATTTAAAGTCTTTTTCCTTCATTTTTTCAACTCAAATGGGTCTATTTGAGAATCATTTTTTTCATTCATTTTTTCAACTCAAATGGGTCTACTTTGAGAATCATTTTTTTCATTCACCCATTATTCCATTATTCGTTTTGAGCGTACAATATATCAATCTCTTCATTTAACTACGAAAAACTCGAATCCACTCTAACCCGACTCAAATCGAAAGTAAACCCCAAATATATTTGTAACACAAAATAACCACTTAAAATGTCATTTTATGCTATTTTTCTAAAAAGGATCCACAATACAAGATGCACTCCGATTCAGAGTATAACAATTAAGTCTTCATGTGTCCAATTCATACTTTCCACCATCGTGGTTCCTTTTCCCAATTCCCATTCATGTTTCTAGGAATTGTTTCTATTGTTACAGAAGAAGAGGGGGTATGGCTTGA
>NXFB01001341.1:7314-19541 GCA_002525835.2 Ipomoea batatas
GATTTATAGGTGTCATTCCACTTTTAGTCCTCTTTTATCAAAACATCCACATTTGGTCCTAATATTATTGTGGCATGACCATTTTTTGTCTTCCGTCAACAAAATTGTTAAAATGTCGTTATATATAATGGTTTTTCAATCATTTTTATACAAAGTAAGTTGACCACGCTATATTTTTATGTTTATTTTTTTGAAAAAATCTGTAATTGAAGACCGAAATGCCATTGTATTTAACGATATTTCAACAATTTTGTTCACGGAGGACCAAAAATGGTCATGCATGCCACACTAATACTATGATCAAATATGGATGTTTTGATAAAAGAGGACTAAAANGAGCAAGGTGCCCGTTTACGACGGCGGTCGGAAAAAACGCAACGGGAGTAAGGTGCCCGTTTATGGTCCTCGGACCGATTTTTGTGGGAGTAAGGTGCCCACTACGGGAGCAAGGTGCCCGTTTACGACGGCGGTCGGAAAAAACGCAACGGGAGCAAGGTGCCCGTTTACGACGGCGGTCGAAAAAACGCTACGACCGGAACATCGGAAAAAACTACGGGAGTAAGGCGCCCGCTCGGTCCTCGAACCGATCTATTACGACGGCGGTCGGAAAAAACGCTACGACCGAAAAGTCAGAAAAAACTACACTATTTGCACCAACGAGGAAGAATCACCCTCGTTTGCTTTTCTTTGTATATATATTAGTCGTGTACTAAGCCCGATTAGGTCGGCATGGCCACCATCGGCACTATTAAGCCCGAGACCATATCTCAGCATAAGCCCTACGTTGTAGGCAACTGAGCCCGGTTAGGTCGGCATTACCACCGCCGGTGTTATAAGCTCGATTAGGGCGGCATTGCCACCATCGGCACGATGAATATATCCCGCTCCTCAGCGATGCCGCTTTTTAGCGATGAATATATCCCGCTTCTCAGCGCTGCCGATCTCTTGATCGCTTTGCCCGACCATGGGCCTTATGCCTGATCTCCAAGATCAGTGCCGATCTCTCGATCGCTTACCCGACCATGGGCCTTATGCCTGATCTCCAAGATCAGTGCCGATCTCTCGATCGCTTACCCGACCATGGGCCTTATGTTTGAAATCCGATCACTCAATCGATAGAGTTCGGACGACCCATGTAGTCCAAGAGACTGTGCTTAAGGTTGTACTCTTTTTCCTTGACTAGGATTTTTTCCCGTTGGGTTTTTTCTTAGTCCAATGTTTTTTAGCGAGGCAACCGGCATAAGTCACAGACTATATGGTCAGCTTTCAGCCCGAACTCTTCCTCGTTGGCGCTCAAAGTTGTGCTCTTTTTTCCTTGGCTAGGATTTTTTCCCACTGGGTTTTTTCTTAGCCCAAGGTTTTTAACGAGGCAACTAGCGTGAGTCGCGGACCGTAAGGCTAGTCTTCCAGCCCGACCCCTTCCTTGTTGACTCGACGTCAGGGCACGGACTGGGGGGCTACTTGATAGGGAATATACCCCGGGTATACGGCCCTGAGTATTTGTACGTATATGCCTAGCGTATTGTACGACTGCTAGCCTTATAAAAGATACTAGTGCCCTTCATGTGAGGGACTTTTGGACCCCTCTCTCTCTAGAAACACTCAAGAAACTCTGCTCTCTCCTCTCTCTAAATTGTTCTAGATTAATGAATAAGAGATGATGAATTGGGAGCTACTGGATGGATCTTTTCTTCATTGTTCATACCACTTCCATACCCATGATATACATGGTTGATTTTACACTATCACAAATAAAATGAAATTAAAAAAAAAAAAAATCTCTGCCGGTCTTCCTCTCTGGCCGGATATTAAGACATGGATAGGGTGACTTTTTTTAAAACTTCATTTCATTTAAAATTATTAAAATAAATTAAAAATAATAATATTTTTAAATAGGATGATCAACACGTTAGCGATGGCATGAGAAACATGTAAAATTGGGTAGAATTACATGATTTTAGATAGTTGAGCTAGAAGCCTAATTGCACATTTTTTAGTTTGAGGACTTAATTGTACTTTTGTGTGTTGTTTGTTAGCTAATTTGAACCTTTTTTCTAAAATGATATGGTATCAATACTTTCAGTCTCTCACCTTCATAAAAGGTTTTCTTTAATTTTTTTATTTACTAATTTATTTTTTTAATGCATGCACTTGCTAGCAGTATGAATTATGGTTTGTGTAAACCACTCACCATTATTGTCTGGTATCTGGAATTGAAAACTACTCCGTACTATATATAGTTAATTGGATTGGAGATGACTTGCTCCACAACTATTTATTCTTATCAAATTGATGAGCATGCATTCTTTATCAGCATATATGTTTGAATAGTTGGAATATTATACTAATATGTCCTTAGAGCATCCTTATCAATTGAGTTATTTTGCGGTTTTTTAGGGGTTTTTGTAAGTGTCATTAGGAAAGAGAAAATGAGAGGAAGAAAAAAAAATAAATATCATTTTTTTAAATAAATAAATAAAATATATGGGAAGTCGGGCGCGCCTGACGCGCCTAGCAGGCCCATGCACTGCACGCGCCCGCTGGGCGCACTATATAGCCTTCACGCGTGATTTTCAGCTGTTGCTTTGTCTTAATGGGACCTACTAACCTGCAATAATTTCTTCATTTGCAGATGCTCTCAACTTACTCTCTCTCCTCTCATCTCTCATGGTGACAAGGCAACTTTCTGACATTATTTCCTACAATCACTATTGATGGTGATGCTCTTATATGCTTCAATTCCCTTAATAGTCTTTTTTTTGGGTGTTATTTCCTATTATATTCTAGAAGCAAAGTTCTTATTGCACTCCCTTTCACAAAGACAAAGTGCTACCTTTTGTTATAAGTTAATTCCAACAATGGTCCTTCGACTATGTTGATTTTTCAAAATTAGTCCCCGACTTTTAATTTAGACAACTTAAGTCCCTTGACTTTCAAATTCTTTCCAATATTGGTCGTTTCGTCAAATTTGGATTAAGTTGAGGTCAAATTAAGGGGTAAAATTACCCGTTCACCTGTATAGTGTATTATTACTAGTATTTCTCCTATCCTATCGCTATATATATGAATATAATCTCAGTCGAAGAGACTTCGACTGAGATTATATGGCTTCAGTTGAGACTTCGACTGAGATTATATTCATATATACAGCGTATAGGACACGAGTTTTATGAGTAATAATACACTAAACAGGTGAACGGATAATTTTATCCCTTCATTTGACTTCAATTTAACCAAAATTTGACGAAAGAACCAACATTGGAAAGAATTTGAAAGTCAATGAACCTAGATTGTCCAAATTAAAAGTCGGGAACTAATTTTAGAAAATGAACATAGCAGGAGAACCATTGCTGGAATTAACTCCTTTTCTTATTGAGCACAATGCAATGCAACTTTTATGTTTTTATTCAAACTCTATATAGATTGTTCATAGTTTCATGCTATGAGTTTATTAGTCCATTGTTGTTAATTTCAATATTATTGGTCCAAGACATTGTTGTCCAAAATTATTGACAAAAAACAATTTATGAAACATTAATCATAAATCTACTCGAAAACAAAGAAGAACACAAATGAATTAAGGGAAGATGAACGAATCAGACTAATATAATACTCTCATTCCTAATACTACAACGATCAAGGGTTCAAACATTATAAAATGACCTCTAAGCAGTCCAGCACGCACCAATTCCGCACGTTCCTTTGGTGAATCAAAAAGATTCTCTAAGCTCTCAAAAAGTCTCTAGGGTACTCACCCGGCGTTTGGTTGAAACGAAAAAATTAGGAAAAAAATGAATTGTAATTTGATGAAAAAAGAATAAGGGAAGAATAAAATATGAATTCAAATTATCGTGTTTGGTATACATGGATAGGATTACATGGAATTGAAATGGGAATAAGTGATACAATAACTGAAATGCCTTTATGTAATAATAATAATAATAATAATAATAATAATAATAATAATATCATGGCCATAAACATGTAGATACTTTTCACACAAACTCTGAACTAAAGTACATATTTTATTAAATGTTCAGTTCCAATGTGTGGGAACGTCACAGTGAAATCTTTTATGTGGCCATACAAAATAAATTAAATACTTTAAAGGAAATATGATATTTCCACAAATAAATAATAGCACCTGTTATTGACTTTTTTTCTAGATGTTTTGAGCTATCTAATAATAGAGATGCCATCTTCTATTCACAATTTCACCTTGGTGTGAGCACATACATTTTGCAGTCATGCGCATCAACTCTAGCAGAGATTTGTCCTTTAATTGATCTGTTAGTTGAATGCTGTAAAAAAAAAAAAAAGAGTTAGAAAATCAATAAAATTAAATGAAAAGCAAACTTTTTAATGCTATCAGTAATGCTATCAAATCACAAAGTACTTGGCAAGTATGAGACTCAAATCTGACCTTCCGTTTAGAATGGTAACAGTAATACTATCAAATCACAAGGTACTTGGCAAGTATGAGACTTGAACCTGACCTTCCGTTTGAAATGGTAACCGTAATGTTATCAAACCACGAGATACTTCTTGGCAAGAATGATCTTAAGATCTTAAATTTGCTAAGCAACTCGATTCTTTAGACCGACCATACGATAATTGACAAAAATTTCATAAATCACAGGATTAAATGAAGAATCGTACAGCCCAAAGGTCTCGTGCATTTACAACGGTTGACTGGTTGAGGCCAACATCAGACCAATAAGCAGTGATGTTTGCCGCTGTTGATCCTCTATTCCACAGTACAATAGCTACTCTGCTGCCAGACAAGGGTCCTGCCCAAATCTGCACATATATTTCTTATATTTCAAGTTTCTTTTGCAATGGTTTTTTGTAAATTTTCATCTTTATTCAATTTAAATTTAATTTAGGTGATAATATGAATTTCTTTCTTCCACCAACATGCAAAACATCAGTCCCAGATAAAGAAGACAGCTAAATTTCAACCTTCACTTATGTGTGCTAAACAGAGCCTGTCCCCCTAACATTTTATGTTTTATAAAGAGCAATAATGCTGATCTTTTTATTGTCTCATGTAATAAGTAACATGATTTCATCTTATTTAACTCTAGGTTTTAATCTTTCTTGGTACGGAAAAATAAAACACTGCTTAATGATTTTCAATAACAATATATTTTAATAAAATATGCACTCCAAAATACCATATAAGTAATTATTTCATTTTTAAAAAATATGATATATTTCCATTCTGTAACATCAAAATGCAATTAATGTACCATAATGTCAATTTCAGTATATGGTATATGAATTACGTGAACTTCTAAAATGCATTTTTCTTCTGCCTTAGATAAAAAGGGGGTGTGTTTTTGTTACACGCCACTTCTTTTCTCAACTTGAATGATACGACCAAAATACCCTATTCTTTCAACATTTAAAAAAAGGAACCAAAAATAAAATAGTTATTGTAGAAGAATTCTCTATATTATATTTAAGGGAAGATGGCTTTTAGGTTTACCTCCAAATCTCCATCTATTTTAACTTTTCTCCCTTGATGACCAAGTCCATCTGCATTAGGTTCCAAATTGTCCAGCAGGTTACTTTCTACCATAAAATGATATATGTGTGGGTGCAGTGTGGGTGCATTGTGGGTGCAGAGTGTGTGCATTGCAAGGTTGTCTAGGCGGACTTTCTAGGCGACATGCCGTGGACTGCCTAGTCGACTAGTCGACTAGGCGGCCGCCTAGGCGACGCCTAGGCGATGAATTATATATATATATAAATTAATTAGTATTTAATGCTAAATATGTAATAATTTAATATGTAATACTAAATATATATATATATAAAGTTATAAACTAATTAGTATTTAATACTAAATAAATAAATAAATATATATATATATATATATATAAACTAATTAGTATTTAATACTAAATAATAAACTAATTATTATTAATGTAATAATAAAGAAAGAATAGAGAAAGAAGAAAAAAAAAGAAAGGAAAAAAGAAATGGGATCGGCCTACTGTCTAGCCTACTGCTCAATGCTCATTGCCCACTGCCTAACCTACTGACCACTGCCCACTGCCCACTGCCCNGGGCTGTTTCTGTGGTTGCCGAGGAAATAGATGTAATGGACTAAAATATCGACTTTTTGAAAGATGGACTAAAATACCAACTTTTTGAGAAGTGGACAAAAACAAAGAAAATACTTCTTCCTCCGTATAGCCATTAGCTCTCTGTATTACCGTATATAGCCATCTCCGTATATAATCATCTCAAGCAGACAACAACAGCTTATATACACGTTTCCCCATACACACATTTTCCCATTATCTCAGCATACATATTTCCCATCTCCCAGAGCTATTATTTTTAATTTTTCTCCCTCATTCTTCTTCCCCATTTTACTACTTCAACTATTTTTCTCACTAATTCTTCTTCCCCATTTGTTTTCTCCCGACCAAATACTAATTTTGGTTTCACGACTATTAATAAAAGAATAATTTTAGTCTATATATTTAATTTCTATCAATTTTGGTCTCACAATTACTATTTTAGTATCAATTTTGGTCCCACAACTACTGTTTTAGTATTAAAATTCATCGCGCCAGTCACCCATCCGTTTAAGTAAAAACGGTAACGGTTTGAATCATGAGGTTAAGGGTTTGAATCTCATTTCAAACAAAATAAATCAATTTATTTAAAAATAAAAAATTGTACTTTTCGTCACATGTTATAAGGTAATTGTAGAATTCTTCCTTAAGTGTTGGTCATACTCACTTTTTGTATCTAAGTTATCATTGATGTTGCATTTTTCGGTCCTTTACTAACAAAACATTAGGGGATTTAGGAACGAAATTTACAATTTTAGTACAACTTAGGGACGAAAAGTACAATTTTATAACTAAAAGAAGTGCAATTTTCCGTTTCTGTTTTATTTTTTAAATTATTTAAAATGCTTTTACAAAACTATTTTAATAATATAAAAATAATTATTTTAAATAATTTTAAAAAAGAAAAACAAAATAATTTTGAATTAACAATATTGATATACCCAGTATATACGCCGCAAAAGATATATACGCCAGTACATACGCCTTATGCTAAAAAGTGGATGATTACGTCAGGTTTCTTGATATTCTTGTCCACTATCCCATTTCTCGACATTCTTGTCCAAAGCATTGGTTTCATGGATAAAGTCGGCTATGCCTCGACGGATTTAGCGATAGAAAATTTCCGTTGCTAATGTAGCGACGGAATAATGACATTTTAGCGCCAGATTTTATTTTTTTGAGTAAATGGATATTTAGTGAGGGATTTGCGAGGGATATTGTGACGGAATATTTCCGTCGTTAAATACGTAGCTAATATTAACGACAAATTTTGGCACAAAATATAGTGACGAATTAGCGATGGATTAGCAACGAAATATCCGCAGTCTAACTCCAAAAATATAATATTAAAAGTTTTAATTGTTACAATTCAGCTATGGATTTTTGAATCCGTCTCTAAAATTGTCTAAATATAGCAACGGATTGAATAACATAAAGACATACGACATCAGTTTTTTGAGGAGAGGGAGATGGAGTCAAGAGAGCGAAGAGGATGGCGGGTTTCGGCTTTGTCAGTGAGGATGAATGTCTTCCCTGGACGTTTGTTCCATTTCCACGAAGCTCAATGGAACCATGAGGGTGGCGTTGATGAGGACAAAAAAGTTTGTGCTTCGGTGGAAGGGGGAGAAGGCGACCGTGGCGGCAAAGAATAGTGCAAAAGGAATTTCATAACATATATGATAGATTAACCAAAAAAAGTCAATATATACGATGTCGATTTTACGTTAAAGCTGACGTCGTGTATTATTTTTAAAAATTTTAATAAAGATATACGGCATTGTATCTCTTTTTTTTTTTTTTTTAAGATAAAGTTATATGATGTTAGTTTTCTGGTAAAAAAAAGTGACGTTATATCTAGTTTTTTTTAAAAAAAATTTTAAAAAGATAATGATGTTGGTTTTCAAAAACTGACGTCGTATCATTTATTCACTACGTCGGCGAGAACTAGTTTACAAAATAACAGATGTTGTATGTCAAAAATAACCGCTATTAAATTTTTTTTTATAGTAGTGTGAATTTACATATATATTTACCATTTCATCACCGTTAATTTAAAAATAAAAATAAAAATTGAGGCAATGAACTAAAATGGCCATCAAACAAACAATTTAGGGACAAAGTACAATCATACATATAATTAACTATTCTAATATAATTGAGAGACTAAAATGATCATTCTCTCTCTTAACTATTAAGAAAATGTATTGACAAATTTAGCACGTAAAAATCGAGTTAATTTATTGTGACGTTCTTTTTGCTGATCTGCATTTTTTTCTTTTTTCTTTTTGTTTTTGTTTTTTTTTTTTTAAAATCCTTTTCACTCCCTATCCCAAATTAATGACCTAAATCATATAATCCAACATTTTTGTTTTTTGTTTGTTTGTTTGTTTTTTTTTTTTTTTGTTTTGTTTTTTTTGGAGAGAATGTAAAGTTAACTCGAGATAGTACCATTCAAAGAATCAAACTCCTTTGATGATATATATCCATCTAGACTATTAGGACTATGTGCATTTAAGTTAATTAGTTTATAACACCCTTTCTATTCATAGTCTTTTTGTGACTCTCTTGTTGTGTATATATCTAATATCTGTAGCTTTGTAATTATGTTCATTTAATACAATCCATACCGTTCTCATCTAGTATTAAGTAGTTAGGGAGCGGACCATTTCAGATGTTGTTGTTACCTCTTCGCCTCTTCGGTTTCTATATATGACCGTTAATTCCTTGTCCACCGCTCACCTCTTTATCAGTATCAAATTAACAAACAAGAATTTTTTGATTTAGAGAACCCAAGTGGTACCCTTCCTTCGAGGACATAATTTGATACACTTCTCATCTAGACCACACCAACCTCCTCATCTCGAATGGTCCTCTAAATAACCTCAGGCGGTTCTTCCAATTGTCTCAAGCCTCTCGATCTCATGCCTAATGACAACATTGTTGGAAAATTGCACTAAAAATGGCATTTTAAGTGGCCATTTTGTGGTATAAATATTTTCGGGTCCACTTCCGATTTTGGGTCGGGTCAAAGTGGATTCGGGTTCTTCGTTCTTAGACGAAGAAATCGATATATTATACGCTCAAAATGGATAATGGGTGAATGAGAAATTGATTCTCAAAGTAGACCCATTTGAGATGGAATTCAAGTGTGGAAAAGCTTATGTAGCTTTGTCCCACATTGGTTTGGAATGAACTTTTGCACCACTATATATACAAGAGTCTTTTCATGACTAATTAACTTGTATAGCATAGATGCTCTCTCTCGCGCGCAGGGGGGTGCAAATCAAATTCCAAAATGAGTTCGAAAGGCTTGAACTTGTGTGCGCCTGCACCTGCGGGCACGAATGTCGTCCGGAAAAGTGGCTGGCCTTGCGGGCTAAATTATGCTACAATTTTGAACGAGTTTTCCATCTCAAACCACATGAGATCGAATTGATCTCTCGTTCGAGACATCAAATGAACTAACCTCTCGAGAGGTAGTTCAATGTCTCGAACCAAGTCGTGTACGAGAGCGATACCGCGCAGCCCCGGGTCGGCGCGCGCGTTCGATGTCTCGCGGACCAATCTGATGTCTCGATGCAGTGCGATGTCTCGAAGCTAGCACTTCTCGACGTCTCGCGGCACGAGCTATGTCTCGAAGGTACGCAGATATGAACGATGTCTCGCACAGCGATTTTGGTGACCTCTCAATTGCGACCGTTCACCTTCTGGATCCGTTCAGAAATAACTCTTATTATTACGGAGTTAATGTGATTAATTCCAATCTTTATTTTAGAGTTTATTTCTTGATTAAATGGATTAAGAGTGGGTGTAAATAGGTTGCTAGTGGTTACGAATGGGAATTAAATGCCAGATTTAATGCAATGATCCCATCCTTCACTACATATTCGTTGTGAGCAGCAGGTTTGAAAAAACACACAACAAGAACACACGAAAACACTACTTTCTCCTCAAAACCCTGCTCATATTTCCTTCAAGCCATCTGCGTTCTTCCCACGGTTTAGTTCGCCGGGTCCAAGTTTGAGTGCACAAACGGCGGATCGTAGCACGTTTTATCCTGGGAAGCCTAGGCCGCAACGTTCCAGCACCTTGGGAAGCGGCAAATAAGGTTTTAAGGATAGTGACAACACGACTCGTGCTTCCAACCACCCCGGAGTCCATACAGCTCACCCGTCTTCTTCCAACGCCACTCAACCGAGCGTGGTATCTTCATCGCAAGTAATTATTTAATCCTACGTGGATTATATTTCGTTGTATTTTGTTTTGCTTAAGTTTTCCATTTTCTTGTATTTCCGACTGTCAGAGAGGATATTTTTCGTAACAAACATCAGCAAGTTTTTTTCACACTTCTATTATCATTCAACATAAATGGCAGTAGTAAATAATGTACAAAAACAATTATGAAAGTATATTTTTAGAGCGAGTGTCGACTGTATTTTTTGAGTTTGAAGTTTTTAGTTGAAGATTTTTTAATTTCATTGAACCAAATACGTTTTTTAAATGATTTAATTTAATAGTTCAATTGATCTAGCGCTATCCCTTTTCAGAAGTTTCTAATGAAAGTATTGAAATTAGTGGCAAAATATTAAAGAAAAATAACTGGAAACTCTATTAATGCGGTGCTTCAAATTTAAAAATAAAAGCGTGGGTCAAATGGAAGAGTACACTCCTAGATCTAAGAATACCTTTCCTGTCCCGGGAACACCATGTATGTAAAGGCACTTTCCTAGGCATTGATCTTCACATATGGAACCTTTGATATATGCAGTTATCTCTTCCATTTATCTGCATAAAGCAATGTTATATAAGTAATAATTATGTCGGAGATGTACAGCATGGAATTCATTCAAGTTGTGATCAAATATCAACATACTTATTCCTCTTCATATTGTACATCATCTTCACTATCTGAGCCAGAAATTTCAGCAGAATTCCACTCCCTTTCACTCTCAGCTTCCTCACAATCCTATTGCATACATAAGAACCTCAATTACAGCAAAATTCAAGCCAATATTGATATAATATTATCTTAATAAACATTTTTTTTATGAGATCTTACCTCTTCACCATCATCAATGTATGCAATACACTTGAAACTATGCCAGTGTTACAGTGTATATCATACTCATATTCACATAGGAAAACGTCATCTGCTCCATTGTTTGCCTTGGAAAATTCTTTTGGAGTCATAATGTAGCAATGTCAGATGATAGATTCCATCTACAGAAGAGAATCATTAGAAGAAAGGTACCAAGCTACTAAGAATGAATTAATAATACTCACTCGTTCACAGTAAGCAAAAAGACAGTATTACCTCTTTCACTGTGTAAAAGTTGACAACCTTCCTCAACAGTATAATTATGACTATCACTTCTAACAGATTAGTAATTAGGTTTCTCAATAAATCATTTAATTATGACTATCACTTTGCTCTTAAGGCTTAACCAGTGTTGTAATATATTGCTATATGAGTCATATGACACTGACAGTTACACAACTTGATGTTTCAGAGGTGTGGCTGTTGAGGACTCAAGTTCCCCAAACAGTGTTCGCCTACTAATTCAAGACTATCCATATGCTGTTGATGGGCTAGAAATATGGTCATCCATCAAAACATGGGTACAAGACTACTGCAAGATCTATTACAAATCTGATGACGTGGTTCAGAAAGATACTGAACTCTAAGCCTGGTGGAAGGAGCTCAGAGAGCAAGGACATGGCGATTTGAAAGACAAGCCGTGGTGGCCAAAAATGCAGACAGTCCAGGAGCTGATTGACTCATGTACCATTATTATCTGGATAGCCTCAATAAATCATTTAAAGCAAAATACCTGGGTTGGAGAATGTAGATGTCACAGACTCGTAGCCGGCAGAGAGGCTAGACGACCGGCGGCTACTGTTAACGGTGAGCAGTCGCGGCTGGGCGGTGAGGCTAGACGACCGGCGGCGTGACGGTAAGGGCCGGCGGCGAGACGGTAAGGTCAGACGCAGAGTCGGCAGAGAGACGCAGACACGGTAGAGAGAAGAGAGTAGAGCGGAGAGGTAGAGATGCGGCGGTGTAATATGTAATATACTTTCTAGGGTTTTATTAATTTATATATATATATATATACATATTAATATATATTTTCGGGG
>NXFB01001343.1:10030-21832 GCA_002525835.2 Ipomoea batatas
ATATTTTTAAATTAAACATATATATATATATAAGTGAAGGGAATTAATTAACCTAGGGTGCTTACGGGAAGCCAAATATAAAAGAACTCCTTTTGTTTCTATTTGGGCATCATCTTGTCCTGTTATTGTATACTTGCAGTCGTTATACTTTGGACCATGGTCCACAATATGGTTGATACTGCAGTTGTGTTGAAAAGGAACTACAGTTGCGCGGAACAGAGACCGTTTCATCCGTCTGGAACTGCAGTTGTGTTGAACTGATACTGCAGTGTGTTGAACGGATGAAACGACCTCTGTTCCGCATACCTGTAGTTACCTTTCAACACAACTGCAGTATTAGTTCAATACAACTGCAGTGTCAACCATAACCTTGGTCCACAATGCATTGTGTACCCTGGTCCACAATATAATTTGTGAAATACTTGTATTTTCATTGCATAAGCAACATATTGTCTCGTTTAAGCTTATATCTTGTCTTTATTCTCTTTAATTAATTTGTCTTAGTTAATGTAGGCACCCTAGGTTAATTAATTCCCTTCACTTATATATATATATATGTTTAATTTAAAAATATTCATAAAAAACAGGCGTTGGTCCAAGAAGAGTGCAGGAGATGGGCAAGTAAAGGAGTGAACATAAAGTGTGAGAATAGAGAGCATAGGAAAGGGTTCAAAGCTGGTGCCCTCAAGGATGGAATGAATCAAAGCTATGTGAAGTTGTGTGAGTATGTAGTCATCTTTGATGCTGATTTTCAACCTGACCCAGATTTCTTGTACCGCACCATTCCTTACCTCATACATAACCCTAATCTCGCCTTGGTTCAAGCTAGTTGGACATTCGGTATGTATATATTTACACATGTGTATATATATATATAATTAAGAGTCATTTCTATTTTTGGTCCTATTGTTATTAGCGCATTGCCAATTTTAGTCCACTTCATTAATTTTTGCCACATTGCGGCCAGTCTTATTTAGTCCTTGCTACTTTTAGTCCACCTTTAAAATTTTTGTCAAATAACCGTTCAAAACAGGGGTATTTTGGTTTTTTCATGCTTTGATCATTTCCTTAACCCTTTGCAGTAGTTTTTCTTACACATTTTCATCCAATCAAGAGGTCCGACGAAAGCCATGGCTTTGTAATGTGGCTCACATGGCTTTCGCTGGACCTCTTGATTGAATGAAAATATGTAAAGAAAACCACTGCAAAGGGTCAAGAAGATGACCAAAGCATGAAAAGACCAAAAATACCCCTGTTTAGGACGACCATTTGACGAAAATTTTAACGGTGGACTAAAAGTGGTAAGGACTAAATAAGACTGGCCGCAATGTAACAAAAATTAATGAAGTGGACTAAAATTGGCAATGCCCCAATAACAATAGGACCAAAAATAGAAATGACTCTATAATTAATTTGGTACCATTATTATTATTATTATTATCAGATGTTATGTTTAATAATTATATTGACATCATATATAGTTGGTGTAGTATGAGCATTCTTTAGAGTGGCGGATAAATTAAAGCTGTGGAAATATTTGATATTTCTAACAAATTGTGTTTTTGAAATTGTAATGGGTGCAGTCAACTCCGATGAGTGCATGCTAACAAGAATGCAAGAAATGTCAATGGAATACCATTTCTCAGTGGAGCAAGAAGTTGGGTCTGCAGTCCATGCATTTTTTGGCTTCAATGGTACCCTCATATACTAAATAACGATAATCAAGATTATAGACATATATAAACTCATAAGATAATATGCATCAAATACTAATGATAGATAATCAAGATTGCAGACATATATAAACTAAGATAGAGATGGCAATTTGTGAAGACTCACATGAGCAAATATAGGCTTAGCCCAGGCATGACCCACATGTAGTTATTGTGACAATCATTATGGTCCACACAATTGTGTGATTTAGACCTTCCTCAATAATTAAACTTTGGTGTGGTTTTGAGGAGTTTTTGTAAGTGTGATTAGGAAAGAGAAAATAGGGGTGGAGGAAAAAAATAAAAGAAAAAAACAAAACAAAACAGAAAAAGAAATAAAAAAACAAATAAATTAGTGCGCTGGCAGTACTTTCCCCCAGTGGGCCCACCTTAATCTGCCAAAAAACCCACTTTGCAGGAGAAATAATTTTGTAAAACACTCCCCTTCTTTAATTGTAAAAAACCAATGCATTGGGTTATACTATTCCAAAAACTTGTCAAAAATTACAATTGGGGGAGGCCTTATGCTATCAAATAATATACATTTAATACACAAATAATTGTACTTTAATATATTAAAAGTGTACTTTTTGTTATGATCCACACAACATTATATGAACCATGGTTAACACAATAATTTGCTTATTAGAAATGTACCTTTTTATGTTCCACTATGTTCTGACTGTCTCACATCGAGCTAATTGGAGAGGGAGAAGAGGGAAAGAAAACTGAAACTGTATTGTGAGGTGATAATTGTTCAACTGACAATCAAAGGGAAAGCTGAAATGTTATATACAAGGCAGTAAGCAGTTGTAACTGCAAGTAACAGCTAGTGAACGGCTAACAGCTAGTGTGTGGCTAATGTCAAGAATGCCCTTAGCAGGATCACTTCATCATGTTCGACATAAAAATTTGTCGTTTATGTGGGTCTGGGATGGGTTGGCAGAACAAGGCCACTAGAGCATCCTTATCAATGGAATTTTTTCATGTTTTTTGAGCAATTTTTGTAAGTGTGATGAGTAAAGAGAAAATTATCTTGGAAAAGAAAAACAAACAAATCTAATTTTTTTAATATATATATATATATATATATATTATTGTCAGGCGCGCCACCATTCTAATAACTTCATCCATGCAGAAGGATCAAAATTTTCTCTTTCTTCATTTCTCTCCCCTCCACATGTGCTTACACTATTCCAATAACCTCTAATAAACAGTCTAAACTGTAGTGTATAATGCTTTAAACAGTCTAAACTAGGATACTATGTAAACAATAATAAAATAAAATAAAATAATTGAATGGTGCAGGAACAGCAGGTGTATGGAGAATAGCAGCATTAAATGACGCAGGAGGATGGAAAGAGCGTACAACAGTGGAAGATATGGATCTGGGTTGCCGAGCTGCTCTCAAAGCCTGGAAATTTGTTTTTCTTAGTGATGTCAAGGTAAAACTTTTCTTTCTTAATTCACAATTTTATGTACTTCAAAAGATTGAATCCTCAAACTCTAAATGCCTCTATATCGGTCGCAATAGTGTATTTTAGAAAATGTAAATTAACAGGCAGGACCAAATGTCGATGCACAAAGAATCTATTCATAATTCTACATTCTGACTGTCGAGTTTTGAACCTTGACTTTTTGTCCTAAATATTACTTACCGAATCAATGAACTAAATCTGTGAGGGCATGGTAATTTTATCTTGATACTGAAAGACTACTAGCTGAATGATATGATGATTCTTCTTTTTTTATCTTTTTTTTTTTTCACAAATAACAATATTTATAGGTGAAAAATGAATTGCCAAGCAGTTTCAAGGCATACAGATATCAGCAACAAAGATGGTCATGTGGCCCTGCTAATCTTTTCAAGAAAATGACCATAGAGATTATTACAAACAAGGTAACCGTACCGTACTACCGTGCCACTCAATCTTTTTTTTTTTTTTTTTTGAAAATGTGCCACGCAATCTTAAAGTATCAAAATGTAAGCATTCATGGAGAATTAATGTTTATATATACAACATGTCATCATGAGTGAGTTATTAATCGATTTTATATTACCATAAATATGTATCGATTTGCAGAAAGTATCGATAGGGAAGAAAGTGTATTTGATATATGCCTTTTTCTTCGTCAACAAAATCATTGCACATATTGTCCCCTTCACCTTCTTCTGCCTTGTTTTGCCTGCAACTGTTTTGGTCCCACGAGTCAATGTACCCATTTGGGGAGCTTTTTACCTCCCTTTAGCCGTTGCAGTTCTGAATGTTCTTCCAACTCCAAGGTACTCCATCTGTCCCATTTTACCTGTCTTATTTACTATTTATTGGTCAAATCAACTCTTTTTTCTTTGCTTATTTTCTTTAGTAAATTTTTATTATTTTTAAATTTAATTTTTTGTGTTTAATAGTACTTTTAATGTAGTTTCTAAATATATAAATTTTATATATTAATGCTAAACTTAATATTATGAGAAATTGATTTAAAAATTACTTCAGTCAAGCCTCGTTAAACGAACTAGACAATCATTTTGGGACGGAGGTAGTAATTAAACCACTGCACCTCGCTAGCATTTTGTTTTTCAATTATATTATTCGTCCAATTTTAATTTCTATGAACGAATTTGAAGATCGATTTTGTTAAACATACAATTTCTTGTTTGTTTTTGTTGATTCTTATATATATAGATCATTCCATTTGGTGGTTTTTTGGATGCTTTTCGAGAATGTTATGTCCCTTCACCGCACTATTGCAACGTTCATCGGCCTTCTTGAAGTCGGGAGAGTCAACGAATGGGTTATTACTGAGAAGCTTGGCAATGCCTTCAACACTAAAACAGGATCTAAAGCTGTAAACAAGCTTCCTCGTTTTAGTATTGGAGAAAGGTATGTCTCTCTCTAGTCTCTATATACATAGTTTCAGGTTCTCGTGCGGACAGTGCTTCCCGTGCGGCCGTCTCGTCACTCACCATTAGGTCCACATAAATGCACCACAAAGGGTTCGGAAATGCACCTATTAAGTGCGATACATCTTGTGGTGCCTTGGTGCATTTTCAAACGCACTAAAAGTACTCTCTGCATTTGAATCCGTGTATATATATATATGTTTAATTTATTAAGATGGATGAGTCAAATCAATTTTCACTTTTTATATAGAATTGAAGTTCTCACATGAATCTTAAGGTATTTAGACTATAATAATATTTTCATGAATTATCAACTCGGTCACTTTTTATTTTTATTTGATTAGTCAAATTGACCCCAAATTCAACACATACATAATGTCCTAAATAAGTCTATTTTCAACACCAAGCGTAGCCAATTATCATTTAAGACTTCGTTTATCCATGCAAAATTTTATTACTTTAACAAATAAGTTCTACTGTTATATAATCATATTTGTAATTTATTCACTACTTTTTCTATATCTATATAATTCTAACTCACTCCAAAAAATATAATAATTATAACAACAACAACACCAACAATACATTTTATTAATAACAATAAATTGGCCCTACATTGTCACATTTGACATGGTATGGGACAGGTTGCAAGTTTTCTTTCTTTAAAAGAATGGTGAAATTATATTTAAGATTGCAAGTGCTCATTTTTCAGGGATAAAAGTACTTAATTAGCTTTAAAGCATTTAAGTCATTTTGGCAAAACACAATTTATTTAATTTTATTCAGAAAAAAAAAAAAGATAAAAAGGTCAAGTTGATTTGAGGGGTAGTCAAAAAATGTTATCATCATCACCCGAAATTGGAAAAGATAAAACATTTTCATCTATTCTATTGATGGTCAAAAAAGTATGTGGTCCGTAATTATTTATGCAACTATCATTGATAATGAAAAGGTTTTTTTTTTTTTGTAAGTGTTCTTATCGTCAGGAGAGTAAAAATATATATATATAAAACTAATTGTTAAAAATTTTAGAGTATTGATGAGATGAATTCGGCTCTGTTTGTCAGAGTTTATTTAGAAGCTTATAGCTTATTTTAAACTACTAATAAACTATAAGTTCTGTTTGGTAATGTTCCTAAAATAAGCTAGTAGCTTAAAATAAGAGCTTATTTTTTAATGCTACCTAAGGTAGCGTTTCAAAATAAGCTAGTAGCTTCCTAACTTTTTTTTCCATCCTTAACCTTATTATTTTAAAGAAATGACATCATTTACACTTGCCAATTAAAACCTTTTAAACTAAACCTTTTTGACTTTTTCTCTTCAATATGTTTGGTTGTAATTTTAATTTGACATTTGTGTTTGAACATTGATTTGTGTATGAACTAATCTTATGAATTATAAGCATTTTGTTTTACTTTATATGTTTTCAAATATAAGTTCTTACTTTATATTTTATTAAAATATATTGATTTCATTATTTTATATTTTAATATATAAACAAACCTATTTAAATTTAAAACTATTTAAATTGTATGAAAATGTCATTTTTAGTCTTTTCACATTTATCAGCTTATCAAAAAGATAATTTTACCAAACACTTTTAAGCATAAAACAACTCTTCAGATTTCAAGTTCGAGCTTATAATTTTTCAGTTCAGCTACTTTCAGCTTTCAGCTAGGTTTGCCAAACATAGCCCAAGTTCAAGACATAACTTTTTTTTTTTTGTTAATGTATTATAGGTTGCATGTGTTGGAGATCATTGTTGGATTGTACCTGGTGTTTTGTGGGTGGTACAACTTTTGTTACGGAAAAAACCATTATTATGTATACTTGTTTGTCCAAGGCGTGTCATTCTTTGTCATAGGATTTGGATACATTGGTGCATTTGGGACAACCTCATAGGCATGTGCCTCAATAAGTAGCAGGCCGAAAAGGAAAATGTTATGTATACTTTCATTTTCTACTTCTAATTTGTACTCTCACACACAAAATATTGATGTAGACATTTTTATTGGGACACACATGAAAAAAGTAGCTTATCAGTGTCCGTCAAATCATGGAGTAAGATTTGAGAGTTCATGTAGTAGAACTCGGCCGAAAATTCGATTTCTTTCTTTGATGTTTTACACAAAGAATAAGTTTTGTATAAAATTGTCTAATGTAAAATGTGTAATAATATTTCATAATGAATATGTAATATTTTTTAGAAATACATAAAAATGTATTGCACTTTACCTAAAATGATTTAGGTGTTTCACATGAAACGGTGTCACACAACACCTACTTTTATACAAAAGATTTTCGTTAATTAGTAATGTGTTATTATATTAAAATTTCTCTTGATGTACCGTACCATCATTGTGATTTTTTTTTTTTTGTATTTAATTATTGTGTAAACTTTATAATATGGTCAAACATATGAAAATAAAGAGTTTTCTTATTTTTATTTTTTCTTTTTGAATGAAGAGAAAAACTTGCCGTCACAATTCGATGATGTACATTGGATAAATCTAATTCCTGTATAATAGCCCAAAAACTATACAGGAAATTAAAGGTAAACATCACTAGAAAGACCATGTGCTACAAACTCGACTGGAAGAGTGTTGGTAAGAAAAATAAACATATTTTTATTATTTAGATGGTTGGTAGGCGCATTTTCGCATCATTTCTCACTTTCAAAATGTCGTATCATTAAATTTGAAATTAATCAATATTTACTCTCCATCCATACAATTCTTTCTCCACTTTCAAAGGTGACCCACTTTAACATCATTTAAAATTTTGTTTATTAACAAAAAATTTTCAATATCACATTTACTTTTCGCCGATGACTGCTTTCTCTTCCTTCGTGCCAATACTAAGGAAAGTGAATGCATGAGTACACTCTTGATACTTAGATGAATGTGTAACTCTGACTTGATTATTCAATGAATATGTGAATGACAAATACATGACTAAGATATGCACAAGAGTCTTAAACTAGTAGAAGTATACACTGCACACAACACTAAATATACAAGGAGTCCTAATACGCCCCTACAAACTCATGATGGTAGAGGAACCAGGTTGAGTTTGTCCCACAAGAAAGTGAAATGTGTGCTGGGCAATGCCTTGGTGAAGATGTCTACAAGCTGGTCTTTGGAAGAGATAAACTGAACGACTAACTCACCAGAAGCAACCTTGTCCCGAACAAAATGGTAATCTATCTCCACATGCTTAGTACGAGCATGAAAAATAGGATTTGCACACAAATAAGTGGCACCCAGGTTATCACACCACAATCGTGGAGGTGACGACAGATGAATCCTAAGCTCACGAAGTAATGAAACCAACCATGTGACCTCACCCGAAGCATCCGCAAGACCCTTGTATTCGACCTTAGTTGAAGAACGAGCAACAGTCCGTTGTTTACGACACAACCATGAGATAAGGTTGTTACCACTGGTGGACTTCATATCAGTGGGACAACCAGCCCAGTCGGAGTTCAAGAAAGCATGAACAATTAATGAGTTAGACCTAGAAACACGCAAGCCATAAGACAGGGTGCATATGAAATAATGAAGCACCCGTTTCAGATCATCCAGTACATAGTAGTGGGAGCATGCATGAATTGATACAGTTTATTGACTGCATAAGACAAATTCGGCCGTGTAATAGTAAGATACTAGAGAACCCCAGCTAGACGCCGATACGTAGTAGGATCATATAATACCTTAGAAGAGTCAAAAGACTAATGACGAGCAACAACCACAGGAGTGAGAAGAGGCTTACAGTCCTCCATACCAGCACACTTAAGAATGTATCCCATGTAACACCTTTGAGACAAAACTAGCGCCCCATCAACACCAACCGTCTCGATACCCAAGAAGAACCGCGGAGACCCCAAGTCATGAACCTTAAACACCGCAGCTAGACGACCAAACAAGGAGGAAACAAGAGCATAATCACTCTCCATAATCAGAATGTCGTCAACGTAGACCAGAATATAAACCTTGTAGTCAGATTGTGTGTAAATGAACAACGAGACATCAGTCTTGGAAGGTTGAAATCCAACCTGAATAAGAAAGTCATGCAACCGACGAAACCACGCACGCGATGCTTGCCTAAGACCATACAGCGACTGCTGAAGAAGACACACATGACCGGGATACCACGAATCAACATATCCCGGAGATTGCTTCATATACACTGTCTCAGCAAGATGTCTGTTAAGAAAAGCATTATGAACGTCCAGCTGGCGCACAGACCAACCAGGGGACACTACTAAGGCAAGCAACAGATGAACAATGGTACACTTAACAACAGGGCTAAAGGTTACAAAGAAATCTTCACCAGCCACCTGATTGAAACCCTTCGCCACTCGACGTGCCTTATGCCGCTCAATGGAGCCATCAGCCTTTCACTTAACTCGAAAGACCCACTTACAACTGACAACATTAAGCCCTGGGCGATTAGGTACCAATTTCCACGTGTTGTTCTGGAGGAGCGCATTAAACTCCAAATCCATAGCCGCCCTCCGTTCAGGATAGGCCACTACCTGAGTGTAGCATGTAGGCTCCGAAGCAACTACAACTGTCAAGGCCAGACCATCATTCTCAGCCGGCCCCATGCGGCAAAGAGTCATCGAATGAGAACGGACCGTAGACATCTTGGTGACTCGAGACTTCTTGGTAGATAGCCAGGAATAGAACTAGAACCTGAAACGGAAGAGTCAGCTGTAGAATCAACAAAATCAGATGAGACCATAGGCTCCGGTCGACCAGGAAGAACAGGCTCTAGCTCACTAGGAGGAACACGAACAAGCAAGTCTCTAGTAGACACAACAGCTGACACACCCCAAGGAACAACCGAACCACTAGAATCTGCCTAAGCCACAGGACTAGAGGAAGTGGCATAAGGATAAGTACCCTCATCAAACCTGACATGCCTGCAGACAAAAACACGATTAGTGGAGAGATCCAAACAACGGTACCCCTGATAAGAATCTGGATAACCCAGGAAGACACAGGGTGTAGACCGAAACTCAATCTTATGATGATTATAGGGACGAAGATAAGGTAAACACAAACACCCGAAAACACGTAAATACGTGTAGTCAGGATCCCGACCATGAATAACAGAAAATGGACTAACATTGCTAAGAGTAGACGTAGGCATATAATTAATAAGAAACATAGCGATCTCAAAAGCGTAGGACCAGAACCGAGAAAGAACAGACACCTGAGCCAAAACCGCCAACCCAGTTTCAACAATGTGCCGATGCCGACGCTCACCCATCCATTCTACTCATGAGTGTAAGCACATGACTGATGGTAGCGGATCCCAAGAGTATAAAAGGTTTTGCCGAGCTTTTTGTATTAAGCACCAAGGTCAGCCTGAATAGCAACAATAGACCGAGAAAACTGTCGTCAACAAGAGCCCGGAAGTTAAGCAAATATAGCATAAATATCTGATTTTAATCGCATAGGATAAAACCACACAAACCGAGAGTAATCTTCAACGAATATAACAGAATACTTAAAACCGTCAGTAGAAAGAATACGAGCATGACCCCAAATGTCCGTATACACAAGTTTAAGAATAGGCTGACTAGTTTTATTAACACGACTAAGAGGGAACCGTGAGGATTTCCCCAATTGACAAGCTGAACACAAAGAATCTAAACTAGATAAACGAGAATCGTTAACAAGACAAAAATGTAGTATTGAACGTAGAACCCGAGAGTGTGGGTGACCCAGATCATGATACCAGACTTGAGACGACGCTTTGACAGAGAGAAGAACAACAGGACGCGAATCAGGGAGAGTGTATAGCCCACCGGAACTGCCACCCCTAAGCAAGGTGGCCTTAGTGACGCGATCCTTAACAAAAAAAACAAGACGGGTGAAACTCGAAGTACACATTATTATCAGCTGTAAAACGCTGCACAAAAAGCAAAGAATGTGAAAGACCGGGAACTAATAAGACATGGGACATAGAAAGAGGACGAGAACAAGAAGAGACTAGAGCTCGACTAACACCAGAAATAGATAAACCTGTCTCATCGCTAGCACGCAGGGTGTCGCTGCCGTGATAATTCTCCACACTAGTCAAAGCATTAGCATCCGGAGTGGCATGATCCGATGCACCAATGTCTGGGAGCCAGGTTTGTGAAAAGGGCACGTCATCCAACCTAGTAGAATACACCATATTAGCTTATGGGACAAGTGCATTGTCATAATGACGGAAACAAGAGAGAGCCGTGTGTCCACTAGCATTGCACATTTGACACCTTGGCAACAATGATCTCCCACGCCCACGACCAGCACCTCCTCGCCGACCAGAGTATTGCCCGCGCCCAGAATATTGTCCCTTGTTGCCACGCGTGAATTGTCGGCCATGAAAATTGCCACCGCCCGACCGTGAAGCAAGCATCGCAGACAAAGTTTGAAGCAAACCACGCCTGGCAAGTACGTCGTCACCATCAGCAGCAATGAATTGGTGAGCAATTAGATAGTTAGAAAGCTGACTTATCGTGACTGGCGCACCATTAACAGTGAGCGAGGACGCAACCGATCGATACTCTAGCCTAAGTCCTCTAGACAAATACAAATTTTGTTCGTCTAAAGAGAGAGGCCGACCGGCGAGCACGAGTTCCTCAAGAATAACCTGTGCATGCCCAAGATACTCGGCGGTGGTGGAGTCCCCTTGGCACAAGGCCTGTAACTGGCTCAGTAAGCTTAGTGACCGAGCCCTCGTCGATGAACCAAGAGCATTTTCAATGGCTGCCCAGACCTCCTTAGAAGTAGAGCGACCTACGGCTAGGTACACGCACTCATCCGACAGGGAAGAAATAATCAGAGAAAGGATCGACTGATCTTGTTTACCTAAGTCGCGCAAGCTGGGTTAGCAACTGTCGGCAACCCTACTGCAGCGGGCGAACACGGGAGAGACCAATCCACATAGCACAGCAAATTCTGCCATGAAGAAACAGAGTCATTTGTGTAGGCCAAAAGAGATAATTTTTGGACGTCAATTTAAGGGAAACAAAGTGATATGCCGAGCTTAAAGAAACGGGAGAAGGCGGGCATGGTGATAGTGCGAATGTCAGACAAAGTCTGAGAAGAATCAGAAGAGGCGTTACCAGCCATGAACTTGAACAAGTCTGACGCTACATGAATGTGTAACTCTGACTTAATTATTCAA
>NXFB01000053.1:12067-26998 GCA_002525835.2 Ipomoea batatas
TCCATTTCTGATATTCCCATAATTCCATTTATTTGTTTCTACTCTGTCGTCATATCAATAACTATTAATCCAATTTGATTCAGAGGGGAAACTTGGGGATGTAAATAACGCTGGAATCAGGCACTACAACAGGCTGATTGATGCCCTAATTCAGAAAGGTTACTTCTGTACCCCACACGTAATAGTGTGCTAATTGAAAACTGTTGTCTAAAACAATGTTGGAGAATGCGCTAGGCCGACGTTTGGGGTGCCTAGTGCCTAAGCAGTTGAGTAATTTGAGTATATTGTTTCCACTTTTTCCGGACAAGGCTAAGAGTTGTTAGACTTTTATAATCCTCCAAACTAGTCGTATGCATATGTTAGATGGTTAGTTGAGTATATATGGTTAGAGAAATATAGAATAGGAATAACCTAGCAGGCAAAAAAAAAAATCACTCGGGCGAGTTAAGTGCCAATTCAGCTGAGTTAGACACCGACTCGGTCGAGTTAGGTGCCCGACTCAGCCAAGTTAGGCGCTCAACTCAGCCGAGTTAGGCGCTCAACTCGGCGCCTAGTTGCCGCCTAGGGCTGAAATAGCCTCGGCCTAGGGGCGCCTAGGGAACTGCCTAGGCCCATTTTTACAATAATGCATAAAAGACAATCATTTTTAAGAAAACTGTTGTGTTTTATGTTGAAAACCCCAACCTTAATCGCACAGTTTAGTTTTGTTGCAATTAAACAATCTGAAGTGGATGAATAATTGCAGGGATACAACCATTTGTGGCATTAAGTCACTATGACATCCCTCAAGAACTGGAAGACAGGTATGGAGGGTGGCTAAGTCCCAAAATCCAGTATGCATTTCTAGCTTCTTTATCTGGTTACATACATCCTAGGACTATCAAAATTCATATGTGGGTCAAACATTTTGGACTAAATTTGGTCGAATGTTGTTCATCAGGGAGGATTTCAGTTATTACGCAGACATATGCTTCAGATACTTTGGGGACAGAGTAAAGCACTGGGCAACATTCAATGAGCCTAATATCGTCGCCATTCGGGGATATAGGTCGGGGATTTACCCTCCATCGCGCTGCTCGGGCTCTTTTGGGAGCTGTGAAGCAGGCGATTCGGAGACAGAGCCTTTCGTGGCTGCCCACAACATGATCCTTTCCCATGCTAATGCAACCAGCATCTACAAGACCAAGTATCAGGTACGTATTAGATGGTTGAAAGATGCGTTCTGTCTCAACTCAGTGGCGCATAAGTCCTCTTTGAGAGGAATTGATTCAATCTTTGGTGGCTTTCAGGGAAAACAAGGAGGTAGCATTGGGATAATTATGTACACAGCATGGTTTGAGCCTTTCAGCAATTCCTCAGAAGACAAATCTGCAGCTGAGAGAGCTCAATCCTTCTTAACAAACTGGTGAAATTTTTGCTTCCTTCTCTTTTCTCTGTTTTTTTTTTTAGTGATGGGGAAACTTGTTGCCACTGTCTACTATTTGAAAGAATCAAAAAGGTCAATAGGCTGCTTGAGTTGAACTTAGAATGTTGAGGTTACTAAGTCAATGATCTTATCAACTTGGCCGAGTTACCCAAATTTTTGCACCATTCTTTTGTTGGATGACAAGAGAAACCTACAATCACTATCCGTAGATGTGCACTAGGTAAACCTGCCTTATAACCTTAACTGACAAATGACCACAAAGAGGTAAATCAGCTTAGATTTCCCATAGCTGACCCGCTCAAATTAAGAAGGCCAATAGACAGCTCCCACCGGAAATCAAACTTGAAATCTCGTAATTACCAAACCAACAATCAGACCAACTTGGTCGGATTGCCCTCAAAATTTGCACGTTTCATGATTCCATTGCACTTTATCTGCATCACAGAAAGCTTCCAAAACCCAAAACAGAGAATAAAAAGGGGGAGAAAATTGCTCTACTTATCACAAATTGTAATTGCAGGTTCTTGGATCCTATTATATTTGGCAAGTACCCTGCAGAAATGAGACAAATTCTTGGATCTGGATTGCCAACATTCTCAAAGGATGATCTGAGAATGATGAAAAATGGAGTGGACTTCATTGGGATCAACCACTACACCAGTTTCTATGCTAAAGATTGCATATTCTCTGCATGTGAACAAGGGCCAGGAGTCACCAAAACTGAGGGCAGGTATCTCAGGACTCCAAGCAAAGATGGTGTCCTAATCGGCGAACCTGTATGTATCTCGTTTTAAAAGATTAAGCTGATAGTAAAACTGCACATTTATACGTTATATATTATATGCTCAATACATTGACGGGATTTTCCTATACAATCTTAGACCGCGATCGACTGGCTCTTTGTGTACCCTCAAGGAATGGAAGAGATTGTGACATACATAAAGGAAAGATACAACAACACACCAATGTTCATCACAGAAAATGGTTGGTGAAAATAATTTAGGAAAAATCACTATTTTAGTCTCTGGATTGTTTTGCAAGTGTCAATTTAGTCTTTAATTTTCAATTTGGTCGAATTGATCATCCAATTATTTTAAATTTCGTCAATTAAATCCCCTAGAGACTATTAAATTTAATTTTTGATTGTTAACAAAAATGTTCTTGCAGGCATTGCAGATTTGGATAATAATCCCAACTCATCTACAATAGTGGCTTCTTCACTACTCAATGATTTCAAAAGAGTGGAGTACATGAAGGGCTACTTGACTTCCCTGGCAGAAGCAATAAGGTAGTGATTCAACAAAACCAAAACACTTATTAATTTAGAAAATAACAGTCCGGGGAACGGAACGGAGAAGAATAAACTTGCGCGCCACAAAAGACAAAATTCCTTCATTCCAAGAGCTCCCACACTCTAACCCCGACAGAATACTAGAGGAGTAAATCACAGTAATTCAGTTTCCTCTTATTAGAAGGCACAGTGCCTAGCTAGTATCCATAATGACCCCACCGTATTAAGTGAAACTCTCACACTTCCGACTATTAGATTTTGATATTGTGTTTTTATAATGTACTATACCAACTGAACTACCCGTGTAAGCAACTGTCCTCATCCGGGTCCAAAACCCTACCTCATTCCCTATCCCTGTCCCCACTAAGGAAAAGAATTCCACCCCATCATTAGTAAATTAACATGTGTTTTGGGTCAATAATTATATAATGTTTTGATAATCAGGAAAGGTGCAGATGTAAGAGGGTACTTTGCTTGGTCATTGCTGGACAACTTTGAGTGGATATCTGGATACACCCAAAGATTTGGACTCTTCTATGTTGATTACCCGACTCTTCGAAGGATTCCTAAGCTGTCTGCCTCCTGGTACAACCGATTCATCTCCAAACAGGGCGCGGAGCCAAACAATTCGAGTTAGAGGGTCGATGTAGTAAAAAAAAAAATTATCGTATTAATTGGCATTATAATTAACCGTACGTACTATATTATTATATATACCATACATTATTGTAAATTTATAATTATTATTGATAATGATTTCTAATTATACTATGTGTAATAAAATAGTTTTCAAAAAAAAATGTGTAATAAAATATGAAATACATAATTATATTAGTACGATTGATTTGCGGATGTTGATCATTAGAATTTTATCGCATAACACAAAATATCATAATAATAATAACAACAACAACAACAATAATAATTATCTTCCATAATAGGGCGTTTGGTTGAAGCAGGGAATTAGGGAGGAAATGAATTGTAATTTCGTGGAGAAAATTTAAAGTATGAATTTAAATTACATTGTTGGGTATGAAGAAATATAATGATTGAGAATTGAAAAGAGATAACTGTATAAAAACTAAAATGCTCTTATATAATAATATTATAATAAGAAGAAAGATAAAATGATAATTTATCATGAAATTACAATTCCACAGAACGTGGAATTGCAATTCTATGAAGGGCCCTAGAAATTGCAATTCTCTCCAACCAAACTATGGAATTGCAATTCCATGAAGTTTGGTGGGAATGGAATAACAATTTCATCCTACCAAACACCCATAAGAGCAACCACATCAGTGGTTATTTCACAGTTTTTTAGGAGACTAATGCCACATGGAGGGGAGAGAAGATGAGAAGAGGCTTGGGGTGCTCTTACAAAAGTGGGGTTATTTAGGTTCCCAATAAAAAAAAAATTAATATTTCTACACGCACAGCAAGGCATAGTGCAAGCGCTGGGCGCGTTAAATTATATTTGTTTTTTTATTTTATTTACTTTTTCTCTCATTCCGTTTTCTCTTTCCTAATCACACTTACAAAAAATTCTCAAAAATCGTGAAATAACCCCATTGATAAGTAGGGCTGTCAAAATGGGCCGAAGCCCGCGGGCCGGCCCGCACCCGCCCCACAATGGGGCGGGTTAGGGTTATAGAAATTATGGCCCGCGAATTTGCGGGCCTAACGGGCCTGGCCCGCGAAGGCCCGCGGGCCAGGCATTATTTAAAAAAAAAATTATAATATATAGATATGTAAAATATTTTAGCAAGTTAGAGTGTTAGGCTGTTATGAAATTTAAATATTAATTCTAAAGTTTAGTGTGGGTTGTGTTTTGGGGACTTTTGGATTGATACATGTAAATGATTAATGGATTTATGGATTGATTATTGATATGCCATTATGCAGTTTGATTATTAATTGTGAACTCTAAAGTGTAATGGGTTTTTTTATCATCATCATAATTCATAGCAGTAAGCCAGTAACATTTTCTAGTATCAAGCCTATCACCACCTCTACTTTGCTTTAGTAATTAGCAATTTAGCACCATTCCAGTTTTCAGATTTCCAGTAGCGTTAGTTTTAAAATCCTAGGAAAATGAGCTGCCATTCAAAATTCATACTATAGTAAATTAGTAATGGGTTTTAATTTTAATGATTTTTAGAATTTTTTAAAACATAATTTGAAAAAAAAAAAAAAACAGAGGAGCCCGCGGGGCCCGCGAACCCGCACGGGGCGGGCTAGGGTTGGGGGTTCCCTAGCCCGCGGGCCTGGCGGGCCGGCCCGCAAAAGCCCGCTAAGAAATAGGCCCGCGGTGGGGCGGGCCTAATGGGGCGGGCCGGCCCGCTTTGACAGCCCTATTGACGACTACCGTTTGTCCCGGGCCACTTTTTATATGATGAGACACTTTTTATTTTTAACGTAATAATTGAATGTAATGTATAGAGATTAACATTTTCATTTCTTTTTCTCTACTCAATAGGTGAAAAATGCATGACAAAATGTATACTTCTTGACCGATTACTCAACATTATCATTATTAAATGGATTAAAGTCCCATTTCATTATTGTAAGAGTTAATACTTAATTTAGTCGTGACTATATAATAATTTTTTTGATTTAATTCCAAATATTTTTTTGTGCTTAATTAGTTTCTCAGTTTTGATGATTTTACTCAATTGAGTCCTATGTTAAGATAGTTTGGTAATTTCATCTATATTGATACATAATTTAGTCCTCGATATAGTAGTAGTTTTACCTAATTTAGTCATCGACTATAGTGAATTTTTTCAATTCAGTTCTTGATTCCAATGGATAAAACCAGCAAAGGCGATGACCTAATTAAGCACAAAAATTCGTTTAAGACTAAATCAAGAAAAATCACTATAGTCGAGGACTAAATTGGCGATTAACTCATTATTGTAATTATTATTTCAAACATTTGATTAAATTGAAAAAAGATTCATACTATTTTATTCATACTCTATGTGTGATTCACACCATTTACCTTTAATTTAACACAATAGTATAGCTTATCACTTTATTGTATGAAAACGAATATGATGAAACAATAGACTAAAATATGGTACCCTCGAGATCAGATTTCCCTAAATTGATGAGACAACCAAATTTAGTACAATAAAAACATCATATATATGCTGGACCCCCAAAACTTAAATTCTAAACCTAAGTTCATCTAGAAGGGGACCAACCAATGTAAATGCATTGCGTTTGCACAGCTGCACCAACAAGATCCAACCAAAATAGGAGTAATTTTATATTTATTTTTGTGCTTAATATTAGTGTAGTGAGACATTAATTAATTTATATATCCATGTCATTTTATGTGTTTAGTTGGATTACCTAAGTTTAAATTGAAATTATTTTTAATTTAATTTTTTATAATATTATGTTTAGTATTAATATATACAATTTATATATTTAGAAACTACATAAATTAAAATCATTATTAAACAAAAAAAATGAATTTAAAATAATTAAAATACTAAAGAAAAATAAGTAAGAAAGAAATAATTGGTTTGACTAGTAAATATAAACGGGATATGAAAAATGAGACAGAGGGTCTATTAAAGAATCATCATAAACCTCCTTACATTTGTCACTCACAAACAGTCATTCCTGATATGACAATTACATGTTTGGATAGTTATTGGACGTTTGTGATGTTATATTTTGTCACATCAAGAGTGATAGACAGTTTGTAAGTGACAATTGTAGATGTGGTTAACATTTTTAATTATTAAAAGGTTAATGCTCTCAATTTCATTAAAAGGATGTCTTGTGTGTCATGTAATAAGACTTTGTGAGGTAATGTAAGATTTTTTAGAATAATTTTTTAATTCATTTTTTTGTCATATTTCTAAAATCTCACTCTCTTCATATTTCTATTTTAAGAAATGTGAGATTTCGAGAGATGTGAAATAATTGAAAATGTGATATCTCTGAATCAACTTTGAATTATTTGAACATTCACATACAATATTACTTGTTTGTAATAGGAACGTTATGTGTACTATTTTAACTTTTAAAGTATTTTTTAGTGAAATTACAAAGGATGAAAGAAAGAAAGATAGTTGTGTTTAGATTTAGACATCTACGACCATTCATTGTCAACACAACAATTATAACTAATATTTCATATGAAAGCCATGCCAACAATAACTTGCAATAGTAGGTAAATTACATCAAAAGAATAATTTATTGCTTGTGTGGACTCAATAATTTGCCTTCTAGAATTGGACCATTGCTTGGGCTGTATTTAGTAATGGTATAACATTCACATACAATATTACTTGTTTGTACGAACGTTATGTGTACTATACTACTATTTTAACTTTTTAAGTATTTTTTTTAGTGAAATTACAAACAATGAATGAAAGATAGTTGTCAACACAACAATCATAACTAATATTTCATATGAAAGCCACGCCACCTTGGAATAATAGGTAAATTAACAATCATTATTGCATGGACCATGGTCCACACAGCTGTGTGGACCAAAAAGTAAAAAGTACATCATTTTTGTACTGAATATACTTTATTTTTGTATTGTAGGTACATTATTTTTGTACTGAAAATACATCATTTGATATACCTACAATACACAAATAATGTACCTTCAGTACAAAAATAATGTACTTTTTATTTTTGACCCACACAGCTGTATGGACCATGGTCCATGCAATAATTCGCCGCAAAAGAATAATTGGTCCACATACACAACAATTTGCCTTCTAGAATTGGACCATTGCTTGGGCTGTATTACTAAATAGTTTATTAGACTTTGGATTGGACCTATTGGACTCCCAGTACTCGATATTCTATCATATCAATATCCCTGGTTATACTTGTACTCCAAATGGACCAAATCTTGTTTGTTGAGGCTGGGGCAATTTATAATACAAAATTTATACTCGTAAGGTACAAAATTTAATAACACAAAATACAAAAAATTACAACACAAGACACATACAAATGTTATATATTTACTTATTTTTCAAATCTAATTTAGATACATAATTTGTGTGCATAGGCACATAATTTCACAACATAAAACACAAATTTATATATAATATAAGACACAATTACTAATTTATTTTAAGTATAAAATTTTATAACACAAAATACAAAAACTCATTTAAGACATACACATGCACCAGGGTCCATAGTGCACTGTGAAAATAAATATTGTGATGCTGGTGATACTAGGAGGAACAACCTCGTACCATCACCTTCAGACCAAGCAACAGTAGGAACAATACAAGAAGAAATGGCCTCTGATATGATCTTCATTTGGCGTTTTCATGGAAGGGGAAATGGCGGTTTCATGAGTTAGCGGTCATCATCATTATCTTGTCATGGATTTACAACTTCAAAGGTTTTATCAGTTATGCATGCATGCGTTGCTCACACCATTATATATTGATTTTGAAGGTTTTATAAGTTGGCAATTACTACTATTGCCGCCGCATCAATGATTTGGTTTAACTTAAGAATTGAATCTAGTTACATATTCTAATTGGAGAACACCCCCTGTCCCCCTAATACGTAGGATCACACCCCTAACAAATCTACTAAAATCAATTTTACATAGTGATTCAAATTCAGGTGTCAATATATACTGAATTTAATATTAATCTCATTGATATAGAAATATAAATATAAATTACACTTAAAAATAAATGTGTTTCATCTTACTATTATTTACGGCGTGTTTTCATATTAAAGACATCGTATAATTTTTTCTATATCAACACTTTCAAATGCATCCCTGTCCATAAAAGTAACTAGTCAATCTTTCGTCGTCAAATTATCTTCAATTTCATTCAATTGCAAAATCTATTCTTCACTATCCTCTTTCTTTTTCTTTTTATTTTTATTTTTTATTTTTCACAATTTTCATTGCTAAAAGAAAAGCTCTTTCAACATTGCATTTCCCACCATCAATATTAAAGCTAATTTTTCAAGTAAAAAACTAATGAAAAAAGAGTTATTAAATTTTTTATTATTATTATGCTTTGAGAATTAATTTTTTTATTTATATGTTGACTCTTATTATATTTACTAGCATTTTGTACGCGCGAAAATTTATGTACAATATTAAAACATTAATAAATCAAATAAATAAAATTTATAATTCGAATTATATATACACAAATAATATATGTATTTTATACACACGGACACACATATATGATTTATCATTTATAGGAATTTAATTAAAACATAATCAACCATTAAATTAATTATATATAATGATTTAAATAAAAATGATAATTAAAGAATAGAAAAATGATATGATAGATATAGGTGTATGGTAATAATGATGGAGTTAAAAAGTAACGGTGTTATAACGGTGTAAGGGTAGTTTTGTATTAGAAGAATGTAGTAAGGATAATTTTGTCTAATAATATTAAAATGTACAATATTTAAAGTAAAATGTATACATTTATTAGCATAAAAAGAGTAACATAAATAAATGATATAACATTCATTGAGACTTATTATGTTTTTAGATTAGATTTTAGTAGAATTAATTTAAGATTTATAATGAGAACTTAATTATTGCAACTACTCTCTAATAAACATACCAAAAGAGTTTAGAATCGAAACTCATGGGGGCATATATTGGCATACCCGTGAGATACGCTCAAGAAGCAGCAAATTATACTGTGGACGATGATCATAAATGATACTGCAGTTGTGTTGAACGGATACTGCAGTTGTGTTGAAAGGAAATTGCAGTTGCACGGAACAGAGGTCGTTCATCCGTTCCACACAACTGTAGTATCCGTTCAACACAACTAGAGTATCTTTTTAACACAACTGTAATATCCATTCAACACAACTGCAGTTCCAGATTAATGACACGACCTCTGTTCCGCACAACTGCAGTTCTTTTTCAACACAATTGCAGTATCCTTTCAACACAACTACAATATCTTTTCAACACAACTGCAGTATCAACCATGACCCATGGTCCACAGTATAAGGATTGCAAGAAGCAGCCATGCAAGTAAGGAAATTAATCCCATGTATGTAGCGTCATCATTAATTAAGCATGAATTTAAATTTGAGTTCCAACAATAACTAAGAAAGTTCCCATGCATGCCAAATTAATGAAGACCAAGCCAACGTACCAAAAAACCTGTTCACTCTAACCCGCAATGTAGCGTCATCATTAATTAAGCATGAATTTAAATTTGAGTTCCAACAATAACTAAGAAAGTTCCCATTCATGCCAAATTAATGAAGACCAAGCCAACGTACCAAAAAACCTGTTCACACTAACCCGCAACCGGCGAGATCAGCCGGGGACCGAGAAAGCCCCAATGGGCATTAAATAGATTAAGAATATTTGGATCGATATATAATTATATAAATTATAACATTAAATATTATATAGTACAATTAAAGATATGTTTTGAATCGATTATGTTTTCTGATGTTATCTTTGTTTGAATTCTAATAAATAATTTCTTAATTAATAGCTAATGTATGTGTAGATATACCGATATACGCATGCGTTGCTGGAACTTTAGAGATTTTATATATCATTGTTTAGGATTTTTATAAATTGGGCGAATATGCTCATTCTCTAGTAACTCAGTTATAGGAATCAATTGCTATTCTAATTCATATGTATCGAAGATATATTTTTGTGTAGATATACAACAACTTTTCCATCTTGGAAAAAAACATAATATCACCCGTTGTATTTACACATTATTGAAAACCTCTTTGTAGACAATATTGGTAGTAGCAACACGATCTTGTCCATCCTCGTCTAGAACTAATTAACATTTTCAAGCTATCAGGATGCAGGGTGACTCAGGAGAAAACCATGTACAATTGACCGTGATTAAAAACTATTTTTCAGCAATAACCCAACTTGAGTTAGTGTTCGGCTATGGCTTTTGTGGATAGAAAAGGCTTGACTCGCGTGCTCCGACATTTGCAGACACGAATGTCGTTTTAGAAAATTGGCTTGACTCGCGTGCGCCGACACCTGCATGCACAAATGTCGTTAAGAAAATTGGTTGACCTTGCCGGTTGAGTTATGCCAAATTTTCATAACATCAACCATTGGCTGGGGATTTTCTTTGTTTGTTTGTTTGTTTGTTTTTTTTTGGTACAACTGTATTATAATATTTTATAACATTACGCAAACCTTAATAGTATAGAAGTGTTTTGGACAGAAAGTTAAAATTGAGGATTTTGTTTTTATTAATAGTATAGATTGTATTGTAGGAAAATATATATACTGTATTATCATGATTAGTAATTTTAATTTAGAATTGTATTACGAATATGAACGTACGGAAGAATATATATTATTTTGGAATACTAATAGATATACTTCAATTTCAGGTCTTACAAATTTGAAAGTTATACAAACAAGTTATACAAATCTCATCCAGCAAGGTAACTGATTATGGTGTTACTTTTCTGCAAGGTACACAGTACAGTTTACTGGATTGTGCCATGCTGAGTATTCTTATGATGTTAGCTCTATTTATTCGTAGAAATGAATTAATTGAGGAAAAGATTCTTTGTAATTGTTGAATTAGGCATATTTAAGAAGATAGGTTGTAAATTGAAGTATATTATCTTGGGTATATTATAAATTGAAGTATATAATATTCAATTATCATGCTAATGGGAGTGAGATAAGTGATACAGTGGAAACATGGTAAATGCTTAACTTCCATTTTTGTTAGTTTTGGTATTAATTGAAGGCTAAACTACTAATACCATATAAACTGTCCACCAAGTTAATGGCTCATTTTCAATTCTGCATGAGCATAGCACATCAAATTCTAATAACGGCATATACTCATCTCCATTTATGATCAAATCGTTACAGATCTAATGGAGGGTGAATTGGATCATAACTTCTAGCAAGTACATTGTGGATCTTAAAAGGGGCTGTATTTTAAGATTAAGAATCATGTGTTTTTATAATGCCTTATATAAGTTCTAGTTCTCAAAGTATTCAATTCTTTTATGTTCTCTTTATTTATATAATAAATTACAGTTTATTAAAGTATTCTTTGGCAAAAACTTGTGTGAGACTGTCTCACCATGAGACGGGTCGGGTCAATATGCAAATGTAACGCATATATGCACAAATGTCATACTTATATGCTCAAATGTCATACTAATCAGGAATAAAAATTTTGTTACTTATAAGGGTAAATTAAATGTAATACTTTTAAAGGAAAATACAATACTTTTATATTTCGATTTAAAAGTATTACATTTTTCCACAAAAGTATTATATTTGCCCTTATAAGTAAGGGACACTTGTCAACATTACTTATTATGAAAAATGTATTACTTTTTCTCTAATAAGTAACAAAAATTGTATTCTTGATTAGTGTTATATTTGAGCATATAAGTAAGACATTTGCATAGTGACTTGACCCGACCCGACCCGCCTCACGAATAAGGATCCGTGAGACGGTCTCACACAAGTGTGACCCGTATTCTTTAGCCTCAAAGATTCAATTGGGTGTGAACCATATCATAACATTTAGCGACTTCATTTTGGATCATATATTGTTAGATAGATGCACTATCAATTTTTGGTTCTGAATTTTTCTATATATGTGAGTAATTGTTTCTGGCTGATTCTGCTTCAAATTTGGAATCATTTGCAGGATGTGGATCCTTGTGAAGATTTAACTGATGAAGATATTCGAACTGCCATACAAAATGCAACTCAAAGGTCGTGTCTCATAACAACTGTCCAACCTTATCTTCGCTCCCTTTAATTTTTCTTTGGTTATAATTCATCTCCTTGTGGTTATGAAGACAAACATTAATGTCATGGACGGTTGAAAGTTATAATGAAGAAATAATATGTATTATGTAATGAACCAGCTAGAGAATAAGTTAATAATTGAGTTTTGTTGAGTTTTAACTAAATTTTTACAAGTTAATAGTTTTTAACTTAAAGTGATGTAATTTTTATTTTTGGAATTGCAATTTTGAATTTTATTGCATATGAACTATGAATGTTGATTATATAGTTTCGTTATAGATGATTATTAGTTAATTAGGATATATCATTATTGATGGATGAATTGAATTGATTATTGTGGATGATCAGATTAGATTATGTTGAATATGGTTAAAAGAAAATGTGCTGCAACAGGGGGCTAATTTTTTTTTTTTTTTTAGAAAAAATAAAAGAACAGGCGTCTGTTCGCAGATGCCTGTTCTTAATTTTGTTAATTATTTTTAAGACTATAGGCGGTCTGTTGTTACCTACAGTCAGCTTAAGGCGTCAGTGAACAACAGATGCCTAAAGTCTATACTATTAGCGTCTTGTTCATATGCACCTGTTATAAAAAAGACGCCTTTGTATTTTACAACAGACGCAAAAGGCTTATTTTGTAATAGTGTGTTCCATCTCAACTAAAAGTCTAAGTTAATAGTTGGATTGCATATTTATGTTTATATATTATATGCTTACCACGCCCCTCACGTACGGGTTACATTTTGATGGATTCCAAGCACACCTGGATTCCGATGAAGATTCCGAATGCATATAACTGAAATGGTAGCTTCAGGAGGGCGCAATTTTCGTAATATGATTACTTCATACTTTGGCAAAATAAATGTACACTGTGATTCATTTGGTTAAATATAGAATTATATTAATATTTCAGTGAACAATGGCTTTTTATACGAGTTAATAACATGCAAGTCAGGCAGTCCCGAGTAGTGAACAAGTTTATTACCCCTCAGTCCCGTAATGTATGTCATATTTGCTTTTGGCACGCACTTTAAGACAAACAACAAAAGTGGACAACATTTCCATTTATGCCCTTGTCTTCTCTGCTCCGTATGTACTGTTCTTCTTCTTCCTTCATTTCATTTTACTATGAACAACTTTGCTACAGAACATTTATTCATCTTTCTTCACACAAATGCAGTACTTCATAACTTTTTTTGTTTTCTATTCTCTTATCTATACACCCAATAATAATAATAATACATGAACTTAATACTTTTAAAAACTACAATATCTGCATTCAACTATAAGAATAGATAGAAACAGAGAGATAGTGATGCTTATAGATCTAAAGAACTGTTGTTTCAAAAAAAAAAAAGATCTGAAGGACTGCTGTCGCTATTGATCTACGAATATCAACCGCGAAAATGAACATCGATTTAGGGAGCAATAAAATTTCAACAGGAGTATATGTAGATGGCGAATTTTGAAATCCATTATTTGCAAGAAGAAGAAGAAGAAGAAGAAGATAAAGGGTAAAAGGATGGGAATCTGAAGAGAAAACTTTGAAATGGAAGTAAGAATAGCAATGACTATACGGAGTACACTATTTGTTTTTCTTCTTTTTAATTGGGCACATCTTTTGAGATTTGGGTGTGATAATTGTGTGCAGTAATGGGTATTCTGGTTAAAAATTTAAAGGGTAATATTGTAAAACTAAAAATATAATGATGTTTATTTATGGAAAGTGGACAATATTTTGGGACGGACGAAAAAGGAAAGTAAGACAGGTAAAATGGGACGGAGGGAGTATTATATTTAGAGAAAGTTTCATTTTTGTACTCCAGTTATACTCGTGGTACAGCTTTATTCCCTGAGTCATATGAGTGACTATCTTTTAACCCTTAATTTATGCATAGAGTGATGATAGTTCATGAGAGACTAAAATCGCCACTTCATGCATAACTTAGGGGTCAAAATGATCGCGCATTTAACTTTGGGGAAATTTGTACAATAGGTATAACTGAAGGACCAAAAAAGTAATTTTCCATTATATTTAAATATTTCTATTATTTTATTTTTTAATATAACTAATGAATTTTATTATTTTATTATGGGTAAGTAATTTAAATACCGAGTAATATATTTTGAAAAAATAATAACAAATTGATAAGTGGTGTATACTCGTAGTGAGTATCTGCACCCGATGGGGTGGGATTGAGTTTTGAAAAATTCACCCAATGCGAGTTGGGGGTGGAGTAATTTCGAGAAAATATAAGGTGAAATGGATGATGGATGTAGCCCTTCGCGACCCACCCGATCCATTGCCACTCGCCCGTCCCTACAGGCTAGGCTATAAATATACAACTGGACGCGTTTTATTTATTTATTTTTCTCACACATTTTTTTCCCTTTTATTTATTTATTTTTAAAATAAAATTCATCTGTTGAGGA
>NXFB01000053.1:50950-63962 GCA_002525835.2 Ipomoea batatas
TTTGGCCCGCCCCGCCCTGCGAGCCCGTATTGACAGCTCTTATTTTTCTACAAAAAAAAACAAAAAAGCATGTTGTGATATTTACTTTCTTTTATGAAAATTATAAATCCATCAAGGATTTATAATTAAACATTAGTATCTAATGGCCTATAATTTCTAGATCATGACTTTTAATAAGTTGCATATCTAAGTTTATTCTACCAATTATGTAGCCGAACTTTTAATAATATACATTATGGGAGATCATATCTGATTAAAATTAATTCGGGGTCTCTGCGTGAACCCTTGTCCAACAAGCTCGCTTCATACCACCTCATCATTTGACACCATTTATAACCTACATGACTAATAGCTCAATGTTGTACAAAAAGAATATACTAGCGAGTTGTGCTTTATATATATATATATATATATATATATATATATACACACCTTTACTTGTTCCTTTTATACGTTAATCAATCTAGATCCAGATTGCCATATAATATGATGAATTTGAAGGCAATTGTGTTGTCGACAACTTATAACATTTTGAAGGATTTCTCCCATATTTATAAAAGTAGTTTTCGAAATTAAACAAATTATAGTCCTTTCCCAAGGATATTTATACATGATTATTCTGCAACCCAGTATTATAATTATTTGGTGCACCTATAATTTTACTAGGTTTTTCTCATCATCTTAAACTTTTAAAAATTTCAAGATATTGATATACAATTACATCTTATACAAAACAATAAATCTCCAAGATCTAGGTGTCCATATATTAATGAATCTCCTACACTTCTATCAATAAGGAGTATTATATATATATATATATATATATGGTCCAATTTGGGGAATGGTATGAGACCTAGTTACTCTTCTTTAAGAAATAAATTTATTTGACAGATATGTTTGATATCTAATTGGTACGTGGTTTTAATTTTTGAATATCATTTTGTTTCATGAAATTTCTTGGCATTCCACTTAAAATATAATAATATTTCCCCCTAATGCTGTGAACCATCTTCATGCAGTCGGTGCATCCATTGTGTCTCTCTGAGGGGCAATAGTTGAGATAACAGATGGATGTCCAGAGGTATACTATATGGTGATTATGTAAGAGATTGGACTGCATTCGTAGAATAAAGACACATATGTGGGAAATGTTTGTTTGAAAAACCACATTTAAGATGTAAGGGGGGAATAGGGATATGCAGTGTGCCAAATTAAAGTAGTAGCATAAATATTGCATTTCCCCGAACAAGTATCTGTCACATTGGATTCGTGAAAAAGAATAGTTTTAGAATAAATGTTCTCAGCATTGTATTCTAATTGCCAAAGAATGACTTCTTTGGATTCCTCATTATAGGCTTTTAGGTAAGTTATAGCTCTTAGGATTGCATATGAGAAAAAGCTTAACGTAGGTAGAAAACGATACGATTTTGAACCATATATTAGGTGTTGGCGGATAAGGATAGTTGTTTCTCTATTTGTGGAGATCCGAAAGTAGATAGATTTTGTCTTCCGAATAAAGCACTATTTTTAAAGAAACAAGTAGAATAATTAACATATGATGTTGTATCATATTTTCGTATTAGCAGTTAGACAACCTAAAATAGGCATCAATGTGTCTTGATATCCTATGTCTTCTTTTTTTTTTAAAAAAAAAAACTTCTAGAAAAGGATAATATCATTCAAAAATGAATTTCATATATCCTTAATATTTATGAGAATCATATAAAATATATATATTTTGTTGATATTCGAGAGATTTTAGAAATAATAATATTAATGTAACAAAAAGTGTTACAAAAATAAACTCTCAAAACAAACAGTGGGGATCATTATAAAAAAGGGGTGGAAGAGATGAAACGATTGTCATTCACTCATTTTCAATCCATCATAAAATGCAGCTCACCGGTACCTCTCGGTGTCCCTTGGCACAGGAAGAAGTGGACAATAATTTCACAAAGAAAGTTCATTAGCCACCACTATTATCAACCAAATCGAGGATGAAGGTTCGGCGATTGCCAAGCGCAATATGGCCCGGGGCACCACTCTTTCCAGCAATTAGAGGGATAAAGCAAGAGATTGTAGAACCAAAAAAGGTAGTGTGTGAAGATAGTTCAAAGGAAACGGTCACGTCTCCATTATATCTAGGAAGTGGCTCAAAAAGGATGTCTAGCAATGATACGCATTTATCTGCTTGCGACTACAACGCCTCGGTCAGTAATGTTGAGCATTACGATGACACAAATTAAAGACCAAGTCATATAATGTATGCCTTTACGAGCCTACTTGTTTATGGCATAGTAAAAAGTAAGTTCACCAGTTGTTTTGAATAATAATAGTAATATTTGATTTTATTTCCCTGGTCGTGGTGTCGTAGAAGGTGTAATATAACCGAAAAAATGTCTATATGATATAGACCAAGCAATAATAACAAAAGAATACAGATGCCTGTAATAATCGACTAAGAATGATGGTAATGAATCATTTTTCGCAAGAGTGTTTTGGCTTTCTGGGTCATGTGTAGAAGGAATTATTTGTGATATGGGTTGAAAAAGAATGGTGATTAGAGATTGCTCAACAATTAAGGCCTAATTTAATGTATTTTTTGTGAATCAAACTGAGTCGTCCAAGCCTATTGAGAGGAAAAAATTCATTTTTATGATATAAAAAGTACAACTGCATTTTATGTTCTTAGTCCTTAGGCTGCTAAACCTAGCAGCCAAACACATACATCGACAGCCATGAGAGAGACTATTCACTGTCTCGCCATCCTTTGTCGTAAGCCACCTCTCTCTACCCGTCGGCGTCCTCGATGCTCCAACCTCACCGAAAGACTCCGTCATAGCTGCCCCACTGGAATTCGATCGTCGAAGCCATTGCGTAGTCGCTACTCACGTCGGACTAAGAAAGGAGGAAACCTAGGTTCGGTTTCGTCCTATCTTCGCCGCATAACACCAATGCCATCAACAAATGCACTGTCTACCATCATTGACAGGAGAGCTTCGCTGGGAGAGGAGGGAGGAAGAAGGGGAACGCACCGCCGCCAATGAGTGTACCACAGTCCACTGCCGTTGTGAACCTGTTGCTATCGTGCTCGCCAGTCAATCGAGAACACAAGAGGTTAGTTCACTAAGGTGGTATTTTTGGTGAGTTATGGTGGAAGGTGATATGGATGAAGGTGTAAACGGAGATGGAATCCCCGAGTGTCGTTCTCTAGGGATGGACACTAGCTTGGAATTGGATTGTTGTATGGTCAAACACAACCACACATTTGCATTTGCAAGCTAGGAGATATGTACATTGTGCAAGGAGGCTAGGTAAGTAGAAAGCAAGTTAGAAAGCAAAGATAACAAAGGTGGAGTCAGGTGAATTGGACTAGCATATCCTTGATCATGTGACATGAAGCAACCTAGGTAATACGTGAACTATGTGTGAATTGAGTCTATGTGAAATGACTTCCAATGCATTAGCCAATTTTGGCTTCTAAAACCTATCATAAGGCAATGTAGCACCCTAGTGTCAACATTCCCTATGAGGCAGTTAATCAAACATGTTATCTACGTCTCATTCCAGACCTTGTCCTCTTAGATCTAGGGTGGAAATTGCAAGCAAAGGTAGTCTAGGATTAAGCCTCAATCTCTTGAAAGCTTAATCCTACCAAAACCCACTTGCATGTGGTGCACTCACACACAAAATCAATATACTCATTCCTCTTCCAACAAGACATCAACACATAGCCACAATTACTAAGATCAATTCATACACGACACAAGGAAATATGATCAAATTCACAAATAGTATTCTAGCCAAGCATCAATCTCTAGATTGAAATATAAACACAATTAAGCAAAGTAATACAATGTAATATAGAATTGAAGATGAAAAGTGCAGAAGATTACCATGCTTAATTGCTACAATCCACTAGATTACTCCACAATCAAGAGAAGACTCAATACATTGAGGTAGAGTTGTCAATTCTTCCTATAATCCTTGAAAATCCTCTTGCTTGGATCGAGAATTGAGAAGAGCTTGATCTAGAAGATGATCCGCCGATACCGGTTCATCCGTTGTTGTATGATCTGCCGATACCGGTTATAATATAAAACCGTCGTATCGCAGATCGGGACATGTTTTCGCAGATCACAAATCGCATATACAGGTTTGTCTTTAGTTTGATTTTGTCAGATGCATCAGATGCATATATGTGATTTCATCATATCGTCGTATTATTTGATTTCATCAATCAGAAGAGGCTCAAATAGAAATACTAGATGCATGAAATGAAATAATTGCCACTAATTGATATTTGCTTGATATTTAACCAATAAATATACAAAAATGAAATTGAAATAATAGGCAATATGCAATATGCAGTATCTCATAACAGAATATGAATAAGAAACTATCAATGTATATAGTTAATAACAAACAGTAAGCAGAATACCAGAAAAATATCATCATGTATCGAAATTCACAGAACATATACATACCGTTCACCGGGGTTGAGTGTGCTAATAACATGTTGTACCAGATTATGCCTGTTGGTTGTTAGCTCCTAACCGATGAGTATTTGCATTGCATATATTATGAACCGTAACCCCCCACCCCACTCTCCCCCCAAACTTTCAATATGCTAAAAATGAACATTTATCAATAGTCCACCTTGTAATGTGGATGATGGTTCACGGACTCACAATATAATTTGCGTATATTCTTGGTAAATTGTACCCATGGTCCAGCCGCCTTCCATTGTGGGCCTTGGTCTAAAACGGCATCAAATTATGTACATGCAGTAAATGTATTATGTACTTTAGTTAACGGATTATGTAGTTGAAAATAAATTGAATGTACATAATTTGTTAATTGTAATATGTATATAATTTATTAACTGAATATACATAATGTGTTAACTGCAAGTAAATAATAATGTGTTAACCGCAAGTAAATAAAATGTTAATTGTAATATTTTCATAATTTATTAATTGCATGTACATAATTTGTTAATTGTGATAGGTATATAATTTTTTAATTAAATGTACATAATATGTTAACTATCCATCACATTGATTAAGAATCACAATGTACGGGGATACTTGGTGCTTGGTATAACAATTGTGCATACTTTGGGTAGGCTCATTTAATGAATATTGATACTCATTTAATGAATGTTGATAGAATTCTTTAGGCTTAATTAATGTAATATTAGATTTGAAAATTTTGTGAAAAACAATTTGTAGATTTATAATTATAATTTTAAAAAATTATCATGATAACCTTATCATATTGATGCATTTTTTTTTTAACATTGTGATTATAATAACCATATTGTGTGAGCATTTATTTATTTACTAATCATTTTTACTCGCTGTGTATGAGCCAAATATTAAAATCACAATATTTGCTTTAACCAATTCACCTTAATTACTTTTATTAAGAGACTCAAAGAGTTATAATGAAACGTGAATAATTTTATCAAACTAAAATATAGGCTTGGCAGAGCTTATTTAGGAGTTTATAGCTTATTTTAAGCTACTAATAAGCTATAAGCTCTGTTTGGTAATGTTCGCAAAATAAGCTAATAGCTTAAAATAAGAGCTTATTTTGATAAGCTATTTTAGGTAGCTTTTCAAAAATAAGCTTGTAGCTTTTTAACTTTTTCCATCTTTATCTTTATTATCTACTATACTAATAAGAGCCAAAGATGTATCGCAACGCAGCGGGAAGAAACCCAAAAGGGACAGGAACTCCATGGAATCTCCGATGAGAACACCGATTGAAGTGGATGGTCAGGGAACGCCCTTCACCGCAGGCCGTAGAACACCAGAATCTGCCCATTGGAGGACGCCGGTGGAAACGCCCAACCCAGCATGGGGTACGAGAGAAGATATCGGGTCAATGGAACCCGAAGAAGTGTCCGATGAGGAGAACATGGACGACGATATCGGGGACCCAAACTGCCCCAGGATTCCGGTAACAAAAGCGGAGAAGGAACGCCTCAGGAGACCTTGGCGGAGGTCTCTCATTCTCAGGGTACTCGGGAGAAAGGTAAGTTACTCTTATCTTCTACAAAGATTGCGAGCTATGTGGAAAACTGAAGCTGGGTTCGATCTAATTGCATTAGACCAAGATTATTTCTTGGCTAAGTTCGAGTCCATGAGGGATTACGATTTCGCGAAATTTGAAGGTCCATGGATCGTTCTAGGGCACTATCTGACGGTTCAAGAGTGGGAACCCAACTTCCACCCTTACAAGAACAAGCTTAAGAAATTGTTGGTGTGGGCAAGATTCCCAGCCTTACCTATTGAGTACTTTGAAGAGGATTTCTTGACAAAAATTGGTAGACAGATAGGGCGGCCGATGAAAGTTGATACCACCACCAGTTTAGTCTCAATTGGCAAGTTTGCTAGAGTTTGTCTAGAAGTTGATCTGTCTAAGCCATTACTGTCAAAGTTTACTTTGAAAGATGAGGTTCTACCCATAGAGTATGAAGGCATACATATGGTCTGTTTTAACTGTGGTATCTACGGGCATAAGCAAGGGCAGTGTGGCTTAGAAGGTACTGAGACTGTCAGTGATGAAATCCCAGCAGATGGGGTACATTCTCAGGGAACAGAACAGGCGATGCAAGACAATCAACCAAGGCCTATGAAGTAGAAAACGCCACATCGGGAATTCAAAGGAAATTTCGGAGCATGGATGTTAGTAGCCAAGAAAGAAAGAAAGACCCCTCGCAGAAATGGAAATGGTCCACCAGAGCGTAGAAGGAACGGGAACTCACAAATGACAGGTGCATACCAAGACCAGAGAGGTGTAATTTCATAATCAAGATATGCTATCTTAGAAAGGATGAACGAAGATTGTGAAGACAATATTAGGAGAGGTACAGATACCCCAACGGCAGCCCAGAGCATGACACCGAACTTGCCTAGAATCAGGACGCATCAGATCAATAAAACAAATAAGGACCATGAGCCTACTCGCAGACCCCCCCCTAACAGAGCAGTACCAAACTGGACGTGGAGCCACTAGAGGAAGAGGCGAGAGAGGTGGGGCTCCGAGGAGGGCCGCATCAGAAGCCGAGCATACTGTTGTTAGGGGACACAATCACGGAAAACAAATAGTAAGCACTGTTGTTGTCCACCCAGAGGAGGAAGCCCCAGAATCGTCACATTTAGAGGAGTTTGATTTTGCCTTGAAGGAAAACCCCCCGGATGTCCCAAAAATCTTCACTAACAAAGAAACGACCTCCGGTGAGCCTGTGTGTGACAAAAGTGGGCAACTGGCCTAGGATGATATGGTAATGGGCGATCGCCCATGCTCTTGAGCACAGTTCTTTGTCACTCTGTTCAAATGATTTGCTTAGTTTGGAATTGTCAAGGGGTAGCTTCTAGTTCTTTTAGACGCACCCTAAAGAGTTTTTTTAAAGATCATGTACCAGATCTGATTTGCTTGTTAGAGCCTAAGGTTTCAGGGGAACATGCTAACCGCATTTGCATCAGCTTTGGCTTTGAGGAATGGATCAGAGTGGAGGCCGTTGGATTCTCCGGGGGAATCTGGATTTTCTGGAGCCGCCCATTGAAGATACAAGTGTTAAGTACGCACCCCCAGTTTGTCAACCTACAGATAAAGGAGAGTGACTCTGCTCCGTGGCTGTTATCGTTAGTATATGCTAATCCTAATTGCTCATTAAGGAAAAAATTATTCTCGGACCTCTCCTCTACGGACTTCGACTCGCAACAATGCTGGTTATCTTGTGGAGACTTTAACTCTGTCACAGGTAGAGAAGAAGTGAGCAATTCAGACTGCTTTAATATGTCAAGATGCTCTGAGTTCAGGCAGTGGATCTATCGTGAAGGTCTTATAGATCTAGGTTTCAAAGGTTCCGAATTTACATGGATGAGAGGGAATAATACTGACTCTTTCAGAGGTGCAAGACTTGACCGGGCCTTAAGTAATGTGGAATGGTGACAACACTTGCGTGCATAGGGTGAAATGTCAAAAGATATTTGTATGATAAAACGGAAGGTCAATGACTTCCCAAGTGTCGGTCTCGAAGGAGGGACGTGGAGGTGTGTCAAACATTCGGGAGTTTACTAGAATGAGTCATGCATAGAATTTGAGAGTGATGAAGGGTGGAATTGCAAGTGAGAGTGTAGTTCATTGGTTGGTTGTAGATGCAAAAGAGTAGTAAAGGAAAAGTGATTTTGGGAATATGTAAAAGGGGTAGGGATTGGATAGTGTTCATGGATATTGCATAGTGAGAGTCTAAGGTCAAGGATTAGGATTGCTAGGATATTGTCTATTCAAGAGTGTGTTGTCTTAGTCCTTTTCCACCTTGTGTACTAAGGCTTCTTTGACTTAGGAATGCCTACAAGCATCCAAAGTTCTAAGAGACATTTTATCAAACACTTAAGCTACACACTATCCTACTATTCTTAAGAAGTCCATAGGAACTTTGATTGTGTAAAGCTTCAAATCCTAACTCTAATCAAAGACATGAAAGAGTCAAGAGCTCAATCTCTCATCTAGATTGGCCAAATCCAAACAAGATCTCAACAAGACAACAATCAAAAGACAAGAATAGATAATCCATCAACACAAACTCATAGATCCAAGATATAGAAATAAGATCATCACAAGAGCAATATTCAATCACACAATCCAAATCCCTAAACTAAATTAGCTACTCATGATATGAAATGAAAGTAAGAGCTAATTCAATCCAAGAACAAGATAACTAAAAATATAGAAATGTAATAGAGGTCACCTAGAGAGAAGAAGATCTTCAATCCAAGCTTTGTTGTCTTCTACAATGGAGATTGATCTAATCTAAAAACTAAGAAAAATGGAGAAAACTCTCCAAAGAAAAACTAAGAGAAGTGAAGACTAAAATTCTGGAAAATCCTCCTCTGAAAATTCATCAAAGGGGTTTAAATAGTCTCCGAAATGAAAACCCTAGCTGAATCTCGCGCATCACGCCTCCACGCCTCTCACACGCGTGTGAGCGTGCGTGGGGAGCTTCTGGAAAGTTTCCACACTTGCTCACACGCGTGTGGCCTTCCAGATTGGTCCTCCGGGGCTCCGCTTTTGCCTGGTTTGCTCTTTAAGCTCATCTTTTGGTTCTATATGCTCCCAGGGCTCCTGTTTTACTTTCTTTGAACTATAAGTAGCTTCTGCGCACCAGTTAGTAATTTTCAAGCATTTATGCACATAATTTGCCTGATAATGATGTTATAGATGCGATAAAACACCCTAAAATGTGCCTGAAATAAGGGTATCTCAGAGGCTTATCAAATGGAGAACTAGATTCCCAGATGCAAAAGTCGAGCATCTCCCTATAGTCAATTCTGATCCTGCGCCCCTGCTAATCCGCAGTAATCCCCACATGTTTACAGAAGTAAGGAGAGCTTTTAGATTTAACATGGCATGGTCAGTCCATGCAGACTTCATTAACTGTATTAGGAGATCGTGGGATTTGAGAAAAGGGCTCGAAGAAAACCATCAAGCCACTGCAGAAGCCTTATAAGCCTGGAACAAAAACACGGTTGGGAATATTTTCCAGAGGAAGAAACGTACCCTTTCCAGAATTAAAGGGGTCCAGAGAAGTCTCACCATGCAAGTCACTAACGGGTTGATCAGATTAGAGAGAAAACTCAGGGATGAACTACAAGAAACACTGCTCCAAGAAGAACTGTTATGGTATCAAAGATCAAGAGAAGAATGGATAACTTCGGGGGATTGTAACACAAAGTTTTACCACACGGCCACTTCGGTTAAAAAGAACAGAACTAAGATCATAGCACTACGATCTGAGGAAGGAATTTGGATTTCGAACAAGTCACTACTCCTGGACCATGTCCGAAGCTATTTTGAAAGGTTATTTTTAGAAGAGCAAAACAGGAATGACCAACCCTTACCACATGGGAGATTTCCAGCATTAAGTGATCAAGACTGGGAGGAAGTTAACCGTCCAATCCAACCGGAGGAGATTAAAAAAGCCCTATTCGAAATGAACCCGTGTAAAGCACCAGGACAGGATGGGTTTAGCGCTGGATTTTACCAAAAAACATGGGACGTAACTGGGGGTAGCCTAATAGAGTTTGGACTCAGATTCTTTTCAGAAGGAGAGCTGCCACAAGGATGCAATGATACGATTATCACCCTCTTACCCAAGGTGTCGAATCTAGAGAGTGTCAAACAGCTTCGCCCAATCGGGCTATGCAATGTCACCTACAAGTTATTAACAAAAACTCTGGTACTTCGACTAAAGGAAATCTCTAAAAAATTAGTGGGAGCTCACCAATCGAGCTTCATACCGGGCAGACAAATTGCAGATAATATCATCATCTTTCAGGAGGTGCTCAACTCGATGAGGACAAGAAAAGCAGCTGTGGGATGGCTAGTTATGAAAGTGGATCTCGAGAAGGCATATGACAAAGTAGCGTGGAGCTTCATCAATGACACACTGCTGGACATAGGATTTAATGAAAGCTGGAGACGCAACATTATGAATTGCGTTTCCACATCTAGGCTGGCTGTAAACTGGGAGAGTCAGGTCTCCAATTGGTTCCACCCGAAAAGAGGAATACGACAGGGAGACCCTATCTCACCCTTACTCTTTGTGTTATGTATTGAAAGGCTCAACCACATTATAATTGATTCAATTGCTAATGGAAAATGGAAAGGAATTAAGCTGAGTAGGCAGGGCCCTAACCTCTCTCACCTGTTTTTTGCAGATGATATGGTGCTGTTTGGAGAGGCGACAATCGAACAAGCTGATGAGATGATGCGCTGTCTGAACCTTTTCTGCGATCATTCGGGTCAATCAATCAGTGTGGAGAAGTCCTCATTGTTCTTCTCTAAGAATACGAAAACAGATGTACAACAGAGCATTGTCAATCGGACTGGAATATCGAAGGTGGAAGATCTTGGCAAATACCTAGGCATTCCTACAATTCATGGAAGGCTGAAAAAGGATACGTATGCAAGCCTCATTGAGAGGATTCAGAGCAGATTAGCAGGATGGAAGCCAAAAACTTTGTCATTAGCCGGGAGAGTCACTCTTGCTCAGGCTGCTCTCAGCTCCATTCCTTATTACACCATGCAGACCACCATGTTACCCAAAGGGGTGATTAGGAATATGGAACAGTTGATACGGAGCTTTGTATGGGGAAGCTCAGCTGATTCAAGAAAAAGCCATCTTATCAACTGGGAGACTATCACCAAGAGCAAGGAAAACGGAGGATTGGGGCTCCGGAAGCTCGAAGCAATGAATGAAGCCTTTTTAATGAAACTAGGATGGCGAATACTGCAGAATGAAGATAACCTTTAGATCCAGGTTCTGAAGAATAAATATTCAATCTCCTCATCGGATTGCTCCGATTGGAGGCCCAAAACCAATATGTCAAATCTCTGGAAGGATATTCTGAATACCGTCCCTAAGTTACAACGAGGGGTGACAAAGATTATCAGAAATGGTCAAAATACTCAATTCTGGAATGAGTGCTGGCTTGAAACAAGCCCCTTGGGCAATTATGCTATAGCTTAGATCCCCTAGGCAGAATTGACAGAAACAGTAGCGTACTACTGGGACGGGTGCTCTGGATGGGATTGGAACAAATTAACTCATCTCTTCCCGGAAGCTCAACTGGATAAGCTAGCAGCAGTCATGCTAGACAGTGAGATGGATGCAGAAGACACGACTGGCTGGAGAAATGAGGACTCCGGTAGGTTCTCAGTTAGCTCGGCCTATAGTGTTATTATTAAAAGCCCAGACCCCAATACCCCAGGTGATTCAACTGAGGCTGCAAAATGGAGGGCAATCTGGAAACTGAAAGTCCCAAGCCGGATGAGAACATTTCTATGGTTAATCCGTCATGAAAGGATTATGACAAATAGTATGAGATCAAGAAGAGGGATCGTGACATGCGACAAATAGTATGGTCTACCAGTGCTGCACATGGAGTCCATGCATATGCCATTCAGAGCCTGGCTTGACCGCGGAATTACGAACAAAAGAACCAGCCATATACCACAGTATGATAACACCCTATTCACAACAACAATATGGTGGATCTGGAAGTGGAGAAACGAGTTTGTGTTCAACAACTCAATACAATCACTCCAGTCGAAAGTGCATTGGATCCAAATGCAAGTCAAGGAGATTAGCGCAGCTTTCGCCAAATCAAAAGATCAACTTGGAATTCCCAGTAGTGGGACATGGAGCTTGCATAGCTGGGAGAAGCCAGAAGATGATGTAATCAAAATCAACTTTGACGGAGCTACAGATCTCGCAACAAATACTGCAGGCTGCGGGGGAGTCGCGAGGAATGCAATGTGAGAATGGTTGGGTGGCTTCGTAAACAAAATAGGTTCATGCTCCGCATTGCATGCAGAGGCATGGGCGCTCCTAAGAAGCATCCAACTAGCAAAACACTTCGGTTGCAGGAATGTCATGTTTGAAGGGGACACGACCGAGGTTATCAACGGAATGGTAAAAGGTCAAGTAGCCAACTACACGGTGCAGAATATCATTAGAGCCTGCCACCAAGAGACAAGATCATTGAATTCATGGAGGATGAACCTAATCCCCAGAGAATCAAATAAAGTAGTAGATCATATAGCGAAGTCATTTGTTCATTTAATTTTCCTAGAGGGATGCATGTAAAAACTAACCCTCCCGATGATCTAGCATCTGTGCTGGAAAGCGATAAAGTTGGCTACCCCTCTTGTCGCTTTCTTTACAACATAAGATAGGTTGTATGTACACTATGGGTTTACCCCTTCCATATCAAATAAAAAATAATAATAAGAGCCAAAGAGAGTTAGGCCTAAAATGGGTAGAAAAAATGACGGTCAAATTATTTAATCAAATGGATGGTTCAGATTAATTATTTAATGGAATAGATTGTTAAGATAATTCAGATTAATATTATTAATAGAGATTACCTAATTTAACCTTACTTTTATGATTATCAGTTAAGTTTTCCGTTAAATATTCTCTTCTCCGTTAATA
>NXFB01000053.1:107097-117148 GCA_002525835.2 Ipomoea batatas
GAATTCGAAAGATTTCTTTGTCTTTCTTCCTTTGCTCATAGATTCGCTCATTTTGATCTCGCAAGAAGTTGTTCCTATCCATGGGTTGCTTATTATTCCAGAAGGGTGGAATATTGTACTCTTCCCATTTCTTTCCAGATCCATGCTCATACGGAACATAGTTAATAGGCTCTCCATTTACTCTTTGGGTTGTCACTTTTGGCCCTTTGCTTTGTTTCTTCTGTCTTTTTGAACTCGGTTCACCGCCTGTAGGTTTGTTTTGAGTTCTCTTCGGAGACGGTGAGGGGGATGGAGTTTTTCTTAAGTTGAGAATGTCTCTCCTTTGTTGTGCAAGGTTATCAGCATCCCTTACAACAATTTCTTTTCCTTTCACCTCTTCCCCCTTGTTGGCATCATTAACCCCGGCGAGTACATCAACTTTGTCGCTTAGGCGGTTTATGCAGACTTGTAACTCCTTCAAGGTCCATTCGAATTCACATACGAGAGATGCTGTAGCGTTTTGGTTCCCAGAGACAGTTTCGAGCTTCGAACAGTTCAAGTCAAGACGCTCCTTGATAAAAGCATGCTTCGTAACCAAGTTACGCTGTATGGTAGTGAACTCAGATACCGAATCCTTTAGAGATCCGAGTGATAAGAGATTTTCAGCAAAGACCCCATCAATCTTTTTCTCAAGGGCAGTTAACCTTTCGTCCGTGTTAGATTTTGAGGATTTCTTCTTCTGCCTTCGGATATCCTTCTTGATTTTGGTGATAGACTCATTTAGGGACTTGAAGTTTGCATCATGAGTCTTCGCCAATCCCTGTATGGCATTTAGTAAAGAAGTAAAAGCAGAAGAGGTATCAACTATTACCTCAGAAGAATCCGAGCTTTTTGAAGCATCAGCAGCTGGGCCATGACTGTCTTTAGAAGGTGCTTCCATATTTCCACCTTGAACTAAGACAAGTTCAGTGCCTTCTGCAAGATTCACATCTTCGATTGGTGAGGCTAAGGCTTCGGGACTTGCACTTTTGGATGCTTCCATGTTTCCATCCGAAGTGTAGTCGGGAAGGACTTCTACCTCAACATCGAAAAGATTAAGATCAGACACAATCATGTCTTCATCAACAATCTGCGGGCCATCATGATTCGCACCTCGAGATGCTTCCATGTTTTCATCTCGGGCTGAACTAGAACCTAGCAGAACTTGTGCTTCCATGGATTCGGTAGGAGCAGACCTCGGTTCCTCAGAAAGTTGCTGATTAGGCTCATCATTAGTGCAAGTGGTCTGAACTCCTGTATTGGAAGGATGTATGGTTCGAGAAGGAGGGACTTGACCTCCATAAGGGTCATTGTCATCATCATCATCATTGTTATCGTCCTTAGCATCTCGACACCCTTGATTCTGATTGGAATCCGAATCCTCAGCATCTTTTTCATTGGTTTGACGACTCAGGCCAACATCCGGTCGTAGATCCCTTATTTCAGTTTGTGCTCGAGAGATGTTGTGAACTTTGGCAATCTGCATGTCTTCCAACATGAGGCGTTCCCGAGGAGTTCGGAAGCCAACATTCAATTCAACAGATTTGCCATACCGAGTGGGCTTGCCTTGGAGTTTTTCAGCAAAAACTCTTTCGATTTCATCCGGCCTTGTGGCATCAAAAACATATCTTGTCCCCATCCAATCTAAAGCCCATTCTTCCTCTTCGGCCATTTCACTTATAGTACTGGCTATGACGCGAAAACTTGACATTCGCCATTCTTGCCAGTTGTAGATTCGTGCAAGTTCCATTCTTAGTATCTCCTCGTGAGAGTACTCATTCATTGAGACTTCGGTAGGAGGCAAATCAGCTTCAGAGTTTTCAAGAGCTAACTGTTGAGCGAGTGCTGCATCGGCACTAATTTGTCTTGCAATGGGATCAGGATGAATAACGAGTTGTTGATTAGAATCAGTAACATTCGGTATGGGTGCAACAATTGGGAGCTCTTCAATTCGGATGGTTGAAACACGTAGCCATTGTAAACAAAGATGACGGCTGACATAATCAAGAGCAATTATAATTCGGGCCATCGAAGGATCCATGTGCTCGGTGATTTGTCGTTGAACAATGGCAGACATCGGTCGATAGGACTGGTTACTTGCATCCATATCATCACCTTCTTATTCTTCTTCAATCATGGTCGATTCAGACCCCGAATCATTTCTATCTTGCGGGAAGGTGATTACTGGCTGTTGTACCTCTGATGAAGGAGTAGGAAGACTTTCTGGTTCAGCAACCAAAGGTTCGGGAGATGATACCCTTTCGCAAACAGATGGAGCAGAGACGGGTTCAACATGAGCAGGTTTTGATATAAGCCGAGTGAGCGGCGTGTGATCTTCCTCATCACTATCTTCCCTGGAAAGATCAAGAGGAGGTGGAAGGACTCGGTGACTGACTTCGAGTGGGACTTCCCTTGGTTCCTCTTCGGCTGGTAAAACAGCACATGTATGAGTTTCATCATCCTTTTCAACTGCAACAACTTGATCAGTTCGTTGCTTTTTTTTCGGCCTTTTGAGCTGTTTGGCCTTCCTCTTCTTGGTTTCTTCTCGTGATTTCTTAGCCTCTTCCTCATGTGAGGATTCGGCTCCTTCGGAGTTATTATCTGCTGCGTCTTCGGAGCTATCTTTCTTGTGTTTCCTCTTGGAGTGTTTAGACTTGTGCTTCTTTGATTTCTTCCTCTCGGCAGCTTCCTGATTTCCTGCCTTACGCTTTTTAGACACCTTTCGTGGCTCATCCTCGGATGAAGGTTCGGTATGCTTCGAGGATTTAGCATCATCTGTCCTTGTTGGTTTAGAGGACTCGGGTATATCCTTCGGTTGATGTGTTGAGCCTTCTGAACCATGACCTTTCGCCAATTCAGATTCCCCCTGTCCAACTGAGCTTTTGGACTATTTGGAGTGAGACTTCTTCTTTTGCTTTTTCAAAGCAGCTGCTAGTTCATCTGCCTTTCTCTTGAGATAATTTGGTGGCCTTGAGGTCATGTGATAATGGTTTCGGTGTGACAAAGTTTATGCTCGTAACTTCACTTTCTTGTCTTTCAAGACAGCACTTATCATGAAGCCAAAACCAAGAACCTTAGTAATCCAACCTGTCGTAGGATTAACTCCGGTTTGAATGTTGTCAATCAGAAAGTCAAAAATGACATGTGACCAATCAACAGGATATTGCTCCAGCAAAGCGCACAACATTCTCATCTTCTTGTCAGATATATCATATGTTCCAGACTGTCTGCTTTCAACAATTTTATTCAGGATGTCTATGACGAATTCATAATCCATCTTCAGCATTTTCTTCTTTAACACGGATGGGAAGGATGAGGATTGTTTGTGATTCTTCATTTTCTTCCACATCCTTTTCCTGCTATATTCCTTTCCAGAGCAATCTGAATGAAAGCCTTCACCACAGAGAGGGAGATTAAACACCCTCCTAATATCTTCCTAAGATATTACAACTTTGGTGCCGTTCACCACAGAATGGATTTCATTAACATCCTCGTCAGAGTGTATCTCCGCATTTATGTAGAACTGCGTTACATCAATGGGATACCATGCCTTGTGTTTGAAGGTGACAAACTGGAAAAGATTACTATCTTTAAGGCAGTGGACAACGTGTTTTCCAAAGTCCTCATCAAGAACTTTTTCAAGGAACCCATTTACATCTAGCATAGATCCTGCCTTTACCATGCAACCGCCCGATTTCTTACCTTTGACGGTAGTGGAGAAGAACCTAAAGATTTCAACATCCTCGCACGGTCTGGGAATAACTGATGGTGGTTTAAATGGTTCTTGAGTAGCTTGTGGCTTGTCCTGTAGGGGTGAGGGTTTTGGTAACGGGCCCTGAGTGTTTTTATCATGATCGGAAGATGAACTTGAACTTTCCGATGAAGAACTTGACTCAGAGGAAGACATGGTTGCAAGCTTTTGGTGATTTAGGAAGGTTATAGGGTTTGAGAGGATAACTGTAGTTTTTTGGAGAGTAAAAAGGTAAAAGATGAAGGTATAATGAGGTTATATATGGTGAGGAGGGAGGAAACGGGTGAATCGGATCGTTTGAGTAAAAACGGGTCGAATTTATGTATAAGGGACAAAACCCTTAAATGCCCTTAAATGGAGGGGCAAAAATGGCTTTAAAGCCTTATATGATCTTTGGACTGATAAGGCAGTTTCCCTCGAGATGATATGGCCATTTAATGAAGAGAGAGAAAACTACTCATTACGCCATCACGTCTTGATGGCCCGTCCTTTCAAGTCAGGCGAATCAGAGAGAGTGGAGCGTATTTCTCGGCATGAACTTTGAATAGGATCCTGACACGTGCACGTCCACGATCCCACGTTTTGCAAGAAACTTATTGTAATACCCCGTATTTTCCTAACATTATTATTTTATCAGAAGGCGTTGACATTCATAAGTTATGATCTTCAGATGCTTCAAAGGAATTTTTTATAAGGGAGTATAGTTGTTATTAAGCTGCGATCGTTCGTGCCGGTCACGAACCGTAAAATTTTTGGGGACGAATTCTCTGCTCGGATTTCTTTGGAAATGGATGATTATGCATATTATGACTAAGTATGAACTTCCTGCTTAGTTAAGTTGAAATTGGATGAGCTATNTCCAGAAGGGTGGAATATTGTACTCTTCCCATTTCTTTCCAGATCCATGCTCATACGGAACATAGTCAATAGGCTCTCCATTTACTCTTCGGGTTGTCACTTTTGGCCCTTTGCTTTGTTTCTTTTGTTTCTTTGAACTCGGTTCACCGCCTGTAGGTTTGTTTTGAGTTCTCTTTGGAGACGGTGAGGGGGATGGAGTTTTCCTTAAGTTGAGAATGTCTCTCCTTTGTTGTGCAAGGTTATCAGCATCCCTTACAACAATTTCTTTTCCTTTCACCTCTTCCCCCTTGTTGGCATCATTAACCCCAGCGAGTACATCAACTTTGTCGCTTAGGCGGTTTATGCAGACTTGCAACTCCTTCAGGGTCCATTCGAATTCACATACGAGAGATGCTGTAGCGTTTTGGTTCCCAAAGACAGTCTCGAGCTTCGAACAGTTCAAGTCAAGACGCTCCTTGATAAAAGCATGCTTCGTAACCAAGTTACGCTGTATGGTAGTGAACTCAGATACCGAATCCTTCAGTGATCCGAGTGATAAGAGATTTTCAGCAAAGGCCCCATCAATCTTTTTCTCAAGGGTAGTTATCCTTTCGTCTGTGTTAGATTTTGAGGATTTCTTCTTCTGCCTTCGGATATCCTTCTTGATTTTGGTGATAGACTCATTTAGGGACTTGAAGTTTACATCATGAGTCTTCGCCAATCCCTGTATGACATTTAGTAAAGAAGTAAAAGCAGAGGAGGTATCAACTATTACCTCAGAAGAATCCGAACTCTTTGAAGCATCAGCAGCTGGGCCATGACTGTCTTTAGAAGGTGCTTCCATATTTCCACCTTGAACTAAGACAAGTTCAGTACCTTCTACAAGATTCACATCTTCGATTGGTGAGGCTAAGGCTTCGGGACTTGCACTTTTGGATGCTTCCATGTTTCCATCCGAAGTGTAGTCGGGAAGGACTTCTACCTCAACATCGAAAAGATTAAGTTCAGACACAATCAAGTCTTCATCAACAATCTGCGGGCCATCATGATTCGCACCTCGAGATGCTTCCATGTTTTCATCTCGAGCTGAACTAGGACCCAGCAGAACTTGTGCTTCCATGGATTCGGTAGGAGCAGACTTCGGTTCCTCAGAAGGTTGCTGATTAGGCTCATCATTTGCGCAAGTGGTCTGAACTCCTGTATTGGAAGGATGTATGGTTCGAGAAGGAGGAACTTGACCTCCAGAAGGGTCATTGTCATCATCATCATCATTGTTATCATCCTTAGCATCTCGACATCCTTGATTCTGATTGGAATCCGAATCCTCAGCATCTTTTTCATTGGTTTGACGACTCGGGCCAACATCCGGTCGTAGATCCCTTATTTCAGTTTGTGCTCGAGAGATGTTGTGAATTTTAGCAATCTGCATGTCTTCCACCATGAGGCGTTCCCGAGGAGTTTGGTAGCCAACATTTAAAGCGACAGACTTGCCATACCGAGTGGTCTTTCCTTGTAGTTTTTCAGCAAAAACCCTTTCTATCTCATCCGGCCGTGTGGCATCAAAAACAGATCTTGTCCCCATCCAATCCAAAGCCCATTCTTCTTCTTCGGCCATTTCACTTATAGTACTGGCTATGACGCGAAGACTTGACATTCGCCATTCTTGCCAGTTGTAAATTTGTGCAAGTTCCGTTCGTAGTATCTCCTCGTGAGAAGGTTCATTCATTGAGGCTTCGGTAGGGGGCAAATCAGCGTTAGTGTCTTCAAGAGTTAACTGTTGAGCGAGTGCTGCATCGGCACTAATTTGTCTTGCAATGGGATCAGGATGAATAACAAGTTGTTGATTAGATTCAGGAGCGTTCGGTTTAGGTGTAACAATTGGGAGCTCTTCAATTCGGATGGTTGAAACACTCGGCCATCGTAAGCAAAGATGACGGCTGACATAATCAAGAGCAATTATAATTCGGGCCATCGAAGGATTCATGTGCTCGGTGATTTGTCGTTGAACAATGGCAGACATTGGTCGATAGGACTGGTTACTTGCATCCATATCATCACCTTTTGATTCTTCTTCAATCATGGTTGATTCAGACCCCGAATCATTTCTATCTTGCGGGAAGGTGATTACCGGCTGTTGTACTTCTGGTGAAGGAGCAGGAAGATTTTCTGGTTTATCAACCAAAGGTTCGGGAGACGGTACCCTTTCGCAAACAGATGGAGCAGATACGGGTTCAACATGAGCAGGTTTTGATATAAGCCGAGTGGCGGCGTGTGATCTTCCTCATCACTATCTTCCCTAGAAAGATCAAGAGGAGGTGGAAGGACTCGGTGACTGACTTCGAGTGGGACTTCCCTTGGTTCCTCTTCGGCTGGTAAAACAGCACCTGTATGAGTTTCAACATCCTTTTCAACTGCAACTACTTGATCAGTTCGTTGCTTCTTTTTCAGCCTTTTGAGCTGTTTGGCCTTCCTCTTCTTGGTTACTTCTCGTGATTCTTTAGCCTCTTCCTCATGTGAGGATTCGGCTCCTTCAGATTTATCAACCGCTACTTCTTCAGTGATATCTTTCTTGTGTTTCCTTTTGGAATGTTTGGACTTGTGCTTCTTCGATTTCTTCCTCTCGGCAGCTTCCTGATTTCCTGCCTTACGCTTTGTAGACACCTTTCGTGGCTCATCCTCGGATGAAGGTTCGGTATGCCGCGAGGACTTAGCATGATCTGACCCAGTTGGTATAGAAGGCTCGGGTAAATCCTTCGGTTTATGCATAGAGCCTTTTGAACCATGACCTTTCGCCAATTCAGATTCCCCCTGTCCAATTGAGCTTTTGGACGATTTGGAGTGAGACTTCTTCTTTTGCTTTTTCAAAGCAGCTGCCAGTTCATCTGCCTTTCTCTTGAGATAATTTGGTGGCCTTGAGGTCATGTGATAATGGTTTCGGTGTGACAAAGTTTCCGCTCGCAACTTCACCTTCTTGTCTTTCAAGATAGCACTAATCATAAAGCCAAAACCAAGAACCTTAGTAATCCATCCTGTCGTAGGATTAACTCCGGTTTGAATGTTGTCAATCAGAAAGTCAAAAATGACATGTGACCAATCAACAGGATATTGCTCCAGCAAAGCGCACAACATTCTCATCTTTTTGTCAGATATATCATCTGTTCCAGATTGTCTGCTTTCAACAATTTTATTCAGGATGTCTATGACGAATTCATAATCCATCTTCAGCATTTTCTTCTTAAAAACGGATGGGAAGGATGAGGGTTGTTTGTGATTCTTCATTTTCTTCCACATTCTTTTCCTGCTATATTCCTTTCCAGAGAAATCTGAATGAAAGCCTTCACCACAGAGTGGAAGATTAAATACCCTCCTAATATCTTCCTGAGATATTACAACTTTGGTGTCGTTCACCACAGAGTGGATTTCATTAACATCACCGTCAGAATGTATCTCCGCATTTATGTAGAACTGCGTTACATCAATGGGATACCATGCTTTGTGTTTGAAGGTGACAAACTGGAGAAGATTACTGTCTTTAAGGCAGTGGACAACGTGTTTTCCAAAGTCCTCATCAAGAACTTTTTCAAGGAACCCCTTTACATCTAGCATAGATCCTGCTTTTACCATGCAACCGCTCGATTTCTTACCTTTGACGGTAGTGGAGAAGAACCTAAAGATTTCAACATCTTCACATGGTCTAGAAATGACTGAAGGTGGTTTAAATGGTTCTTGAGTGGCTCGTGGCTTGTCCTGTAGGGTTGAGGGTATTGGTAATGGGCTATGAGTGTTTTTAACATGATCGGAAGATGAACTTGAACTTTCCGACGAAGAACTTGACTCAGAGGAAGACATAACTGCAAGCTTTTTGGTGGTTTAGGAAGATTATAGGGTTTTAGAGGGTAACGGTGGTTTTGGGAGAGTAAAAGGTAAAAGATGAGGGTATGGTGGGGTTATATATGGTGAGGAGGGAGGAAACGGGTGAATCTGATCGTTTGAGTAAAAACGGGTCGAATTTATGTATAAGGGACAAAAACCCTTAAATGCCCTTAAATGAAGGGGCAAAAATGGCTTTAAAGCCTTATATGATCTTTGGACTGATAAGACAGTTTCCCTCGAGATGATATGGCCATTTAATGAAGAGAGAGAAAACTACTCATTACGCTATCACGTCTTGATGGCCCGTCCTTTCAAGTCAGGCGAATCAGAGAGAGTGGAGCGTATTTCTCGGCATGAACTTTGAATAGGATTCTGACACGTGCACGTCCACGATCCCACGTTTTGCAAGAAACTTATTCAACAAGATATAGTTTCAATCCTTCAGCAAAAGATCAGTGCGTCCGAACAGTGGAGAGTGATATCATTAACCCTTCGGTTAGAAAGGGTTTGGTTGGCATGTGTTGCTTTGCGGGCAGTCCTCGGTATATTATCATCCTTCGGCAAAGATATAACCCTTTTGAAAAACGAGATAGACTACTTGGGCAAACAGTAATTCCATTCATTAATAAGGATAACAAGGGATAGACATCACAGTAATTCAGACAGAACACCCCATTCCTGATCTACAAGGCATAGCATTTATCTTCTTGCTTTGCCTTTGCCCCTATTCTTTGCATGTCTACTGTTCGTAGTAGACAGAAGGCTTTGTCCTTGACTGCTCTCCGTAGTAGGAGGGCTAGGAGTTGGTAGAGCGCTTGGGGCAGCATCAGGTACCCATGATGGAGCCATCGGTCCATATCCAGGTTCATTTTCCAGTACCGAGGACTTATAAGATATTGATAAGTGCATATTTGATTATATTATTACCCCATGTTTAATGTTATTTTTATGTCACTAATCATTACATTTATGTTCATATTTCCTAATTGAGATAAATAATTGTAATTTGATCAAAGTTGAAGTAGGAAATATAATTGAGCATAATATTAGGTAGTAATCTTATTGTTTTTATTCTAATTAACTACCTAATTATTTTGTGGTGATTATAAAATGCAAAGATGATGAAAGTGGCATTTGTGGACAAAAGATGATGGAGATGACAAGAGGGCAAGAAGAAGAGACAAAAGGATGAGGGTTTTTAGGAGCAAAAGTGGGAAGATGGTGGAAGAATATTGCATTGAAAGTGGAAGGGAGCAGCCCGCGGAAAATCTGGAGAAGCCAATAGGCGCCTGCTTTGGTTCTAAAACAGACGCCTGCTTTGGTTCTAAAACAGACGCCTGCTTTGGTTCTAAAACAGACGCAAAAACTGGCAGCTGGAGGATTCGAACGCGTGACCATAGGGTGGCGAAGAATCTTTGCCTTTTTGACCCAACCAGCAAGGCTAAACATAGCATGTGACCATCCACTGTGCATAAAGTATTTGTTTAATCCCTTTCTCATCCTATAAATACCCCTCCCCTCTCCCAACTAGAAAAAGCTTGGCAAAAGATGTAGAACTTAGAGCAAAATCAT
>NXFB01000053.1:145280-162574 GCA_002525835.2 Ipomoea batatas
TCGGTAGGGATTGGTTTGCCGGTCTTCCGGTCGACTCCTCCCCACCTGCATCCGCAAACAAAATCCGCTTAGACAGCGGTGGCCTACGGCAGCACACCAGACTCCTCACCCCGCGGTGAAATTGAGGAGGCATCGACCCTACTGACCGGTATCGTACGATTCGACACCAAATGGTCGTTGGGGAATATAATTGACCGGATGCGCGGGGACTGGCTCGGGATGCATTTTGACTCCCCAAAAGCCCCCCTGTCCTTCCCGTTCCACCCTTTCCTCCTCAGCTTCATGAAGTACTACGGGGTTGCTGCTCGGACATATCGTCCCCAACGCTCATCGCACCTTGGCATGCTTCCCACAGATATGTGGCCGCCACAGTCTCCTGGTAACGCTAGAGCTGTTCTGGTATCTTTTCTCTATTCGCCCCTATCTCCGAAGCACGGTGGGGGTGTCCTATACATTTAGTCACAAGGGCACTTCTATAAGATCCTTCACCTACCCGACAACAACAAAGGATGGAAGGACCGGATACTATCGGTCAAATATCCGTGGCCGCTTCCTGTTGACCGCGAGTAGCCGACCTATGTGACCGAACATAAGCGCCCCGCGAAAACTCGGGCCCTCAACAACGCGACTGTCAAGATCTCTGCTGAGGCCTACGAGTATAACATCTTTCGGTCGGCCGAGGAGTACTCCAACGCAAAGCTCGAGCCCCCCAGATATGACCTAACCGAGAAGTATACGCCTAAAAGGGCGGTAGTAACGGTCGCTGTCGGTCCTCCCTCATCCGAAACCGGCTCGTCAGGTTTGTTAAGGGTCACCGAATCCGGATCGGGAATAACCAGGATTCAGGCACTTATGCTTATGTTTTTTGTTTGTTTCAGCTGCGATGAGGAGCTTCTCGGTATTCGCTGGTCTGCTCGCCCCTACCACGAAGATAAATTTAGGGTCAAAGAAAAATAACCCGCCGAAGACCGGAAACTCTGGCGTCGAGGCGCCGGTCCCCACTAGGCTGCCTCTAACGGCAACTCACCCCGCCAGCCCGAATGGCGAGAAATTGGCCTCCCGGATTGCCAAGCGGGTAAAGGAGAAAGAAGTCCTCAAGGTCGTGACGCTCAAACGTATGCGTCGTGATGGCTCATGAAGCATGGAGACGAGCCCCCAGCGGCCCTGTTAACAAGGATCTGCGTAGCCGTGCCGCCTCTGGAATAGACAAGCGGTTGGTTGACCGCGTTGGTCGGGGAGCGTATCGCCCGCGAGCTTGTACAGGTAAGCATCCTATATTCATTCTCTCCACGCAATTCTTACCGGTGCCTTACGCTTAGGAATATTTTGCTCAGATGGCGCATTCGGTCACCGACCTATTTGCCCGGGCGAAGGACGGTGACGAGATCCACCGTCGGGACGTCGTCCCGCTCAAAAAAGCCCTCGCGAAGCGGGATTAGAGGGTCAAGGAGTTGGAATCCAAACTGAAGACGGCCAAAGAAACTGGGAAATGGGTCTTGGAGTGGCCGGAGCTCAGCGAAAAACTGCTTACGGATTTCGTTATACTCGCCAAACACATTTGTCGAGGGCGCGAAACCGGGGAGGCCGTTCTCGCAGCCGTCTCGCGAACTCCCATCGGGGAACACTTCATGTACGAGTTCGGGACCTGGGCTTTCACTAGCGGTCGACGGGCTATCCAGAACGACGTTCGGGCGGCTTTGGAGGCTTTAGTCGATGAGGACTACCTTCCTAAGCTTCTGGTCGTGCTACCCGAAAACGTTCCTGACCCTAGACCGACGCCTTTTTCCAAGATCCCTGACAAGCAGGCCTCGGACTCGGTTGCTGGGGCTTCCGCTAGACCAACGACGGAGGCTGTCACGGAGCTGGGCGTCGAGACAGCTAAAGGGGACGAGTAGCCCGTGTTATGTAATTGAGAGACCAACCTCGCTGTGCCGGGCACGACTTTATTTTTAACGGCCTTTGAGCCGGTTTATAAGTCACAAATCCGCTCTTTTAAATTTTATTCTACTTTTCTCGTGCTTTCGTTATTTTTATCCTTGCAACTTATTCGCTTTCCTCGGCGTGGTTTATTTTAAACGGTGCTCGTTTAACCGGTGATCGTTGTGCTTTTTCGTGCTTTTACGTTTCGCACGCGCTTTTTCTTGCTTTTACGTTTCGCACACGCGGTACGCATACTCCCCACATCGAGCAGTCTAAGGACCTCATCGGTAACCGGGCACCTTGCTCCCGGGGTGACCATTAAGGTCCGAAGACTGGTAACCTGGTACCTTGCTCCCGGGGTGAGCGCCTTGCTCTCACCATTAAGGTCCGAAGACCGGTAACCGGGCACCTTGTTCCCAGGGTGAGCACCTTGCTCTCACCATTATAGTCAGGAGACTGGTAACCGAGCACCTTGCTCCAGGGGTGAGCACCTTGCTCTCACCATTAAGTTCCGAATACCGATAACCGGGCACCTTGCTCTCACCATTAAGGTTCGAAAACCGATAACCGGGTACCTTACTCCCGGGGTGAGCACCTTGCTCTCACCATTAATTACTTGACATGAAAAGAAAAACATCGATCCAAACGGAGATCGACATCTTTCATTGCTAAGATTAATGACCGCGCAGGGTCTACAAATAGATGTGGCCACGCAGGGCAAAATAAATCTAGGCTCGCAGGCTCCCGGTCTTACAAAATCCTAATTGTAGAAGTGAACTAAATGCTGACAGTTCCAAATACGATCTACGACCTTACCGGTCGTGGTTTCGAGCCTGTATGTGCCCGTTCGCCCGACCGCCGAGATGACATACAGTCCCTCCCAACTCTGAGCCAACTTCCCGCCCTCGAGCAGTTTGCTAGCCTTCCTCTCTCGCAGGACGTAGTCGCCCACTTGAAAATAACGGGGCCGCACCTTTACATCTCGGTGCACTTTGAGCTTCTTCTGATATTCTTCGACCCTCCGAGCCACAATGTCTCTTCTTTCTTCTAAGGAATCTAGCTCGGATACTAGCATCGAGTCGTTGCCTTGTTCGTCGTAAGCTTTTTCCCGAGAGGTTGGGATCCATGCTTCTATTGGTAAACGGGTCTCAGCGCCGTAGACCATTGCGAAAGGTGTTTCTTTGGTCGCTTCGCGAGGTGTAGTCCGGTACGATCGCAAGATATATGGAAGCTCGTCGGCCCAACTACGCTCGGCCGAATGCAACTTCTTCTTGAGGCCTTCTAAAATAGTCTGATTAGCGTTCTCTACTTGGCCGTTCCCCTGAGGATACGCCACGGAGGATCGGACCGCTCTAGTGCCAACCGTCGCAAGGAAATTTTGAAAATATTCGCTCTCGAACTGCCTTCCGTTGTCCGTGACCAACTACACCGGTACCTCGAACCGGGAGACCACGTTCCTCCATAAGCTAGCACGATTATAAAGCGTCGGCGTCTGGACATTTGGGGAAAGGGCCCTAGGATGTCCACGCCTCACTTAGCAAACGGGATGGCTGAACTCACCGAGTGATAAAAAGTTGCTTGTCTCCCCGGAGTCCGAGCATACAATTGGCATGACTCGCATGATTTGGCCAGCAATTCACAATCTAACTGGATCGAAGGCCAGTAATATCCGATTAGCATAATTCTTCTAGCCAAGGCGCGCCCCCCTTGATGAGCGGAGCAAAGCCCGGAGTGCAGCTCGGTCATCACAAGTTCAGCTTCTAATCGGGATAGGCATCTCATCAGCGGACCTCCGTAAGACCGTCGGTAAAGGCAGCCCTCTACCATCTGAAAACGGGGAGCACACAACTTCACCTTTCTGGCCCTTTACTCGTCCTCCGGCATAGTCCCGGTCTCTAAATACGATTGAAGATAAAAAATCCAGTCGTCGTTTCCCTCATTCACTAGGGCCACGGGCGATGCATCAATATAGGCAGCTTGAACTTCTTCCACCCGGGATACCTTAGAAATGTACTCAGGAGCCTCGTGAGACAACCGGGATAGCATGTCAACATCCGGATTGTCCGCTCTCGGGATGTGTTCGGCGACGCACCCGTCAAATGACCCCATGATTGACAAGGCATGATCCCGGAACCGGGCCAACCATTCTCCTTTCGCTTCGAAGGCGCCAGTGACCTTGCCGATAACTAAGGTCGAGTCGGTCCGGATTCTAACATGTCAGGCTCCCAAGGACTGGGCGTTCCGTAAACCCGCTATGAAGGCTTCGTATTCAGCCTCATTGTTTGTCAGCGAAAAAGGGAGTGATAGGGCGTAATAGACCTTAAATCCTTCTAGGCTTGTCAGCACCACTCTAGCACCTGCCCCCTGCTTGCAGCTCGATCCATCTGTCACGATCTCCCACTCGGTCGGGTTAGTCTTAGGGTTGCTCGCCGCCGTACTATATCTCGCCGAAAACTCGACTACAAAGTCGGCTAGAGCTTGCCCCTTGATAGCAGGTCGGGGTGTGTAGTCGATGGCAAATTGGGTCAACATCATCGCCCACTTAATCATCCGGCTAGAAGATGCTGTTGTCCGGAGAATGGCACCAATCGTTTGGTCCGTCAGCACCCGAATTACCCTACCTTGGAAATACGGAGTGAGCTTCTTCGCGGCCGTATACAAGGCAAAGACGACCTTCTCCAACCGGGAGTACCGTAGCTCTGGCCCTTGGAGTGCATGACTAATATAGTAGACCGGGCGCTGTACGCCATCAACGTCCGTTCTATAGAGTATTGTGCTGACCGCCCAGTCCAACGCCGAAAGGTAGACCTGCAACTCTTTTCCGAGCTCTGGTCGAGACAACACTGTTGGCGAAGCAATGTACTCTTTTAAGCTCTTAAAGGCCCTTTGGGTCTTCTTTAATGTTTGAAAGAACGGGTGTGCCCGTTCAGCGAGCTTCGATAGGAAACGGCTTAAGGCGGCCAACCTACCGGTCAACTGCTTGACCTCCCGGACCGTGGTAGGCGGCTTCATGTCCGCGATCGCCTTCACTTTCGCGAGGTTGGGCTCTATTCTTCTTCTCGTCATCATAAATCAAGAAATTTCCCGGTCTGAACGGCGAAGGTGCACTTGGCTGGGTTAAGTCTCAACCGGTGCCGCCTCATGATCTCAAAGCTGTATCTCAGATCTGCAGCATGATCGCGTATGTCTGCGTTCTTTACCAGTATATCATCAATGTAGGCATCCATGGTCTTGCCGATCAAACTTCCAAAGAGCGCGTTCACCATTCGTTGGTAGGTAGCCCCAGCATTCCGTAGGTCGAACGGCATCACTCGGTAACAGTATAGCCCACCCGGGGTAATGAACGCCGTTTTCGCTTCATCCTCCTCGACCATCATGACTTGGTGGTATCCTTTGAACGCATCCATGAAGCTTAGTAGTTCGGCTCCTACCGTCTCGTCCACCATTTAATGAATGCTGGGGAAAGGGAATGGGTCCAAAGGGCAAGCCTTGTTTAGATCGGTGTAGTCTACACAAATCCTCCAAGCCGGAGGCTTGGGGACCAGGACCACGTTCGCCAACCATTCGGGGTAATGGATTTCCCGAATGTACTCGGCAACGGCTAAGGATTTTACTTCGTTCCAGACGAACTCACGCAGGTCGGTAGAGAGATGCCTTTGCTTTTGCTTTACCGGCCGAGACCTTGGCCGGACTGCCAGTCGTGACAGATGGTTTGGCGATCAATCCCCGACATGTCTTCCGGGCCCATGCGAAAATATCGGAGTACTCCTGAAGAACGTTAATGATTGCCATTCTCAAATCTGCAGTTACTGCCGCGCCGATCTTCACTGTTCGATCAGGCTGGGAATCCGATAGGGCAACCACTTCAACTTCCTCCGACGGCTCGGGCTGCTCGACTCGAACATCTTCCTTTGTCTTAGTGATGGTGTTTACCCGGGACATGCTAGCGTATTGCTTTTGTACTGCCCTGACATAGCACCGTCTGGCCGACTGGGGGTCACCTCTAACCGTGCCGACGCCTAGGGGTGAGCATAATTACCGAAAAACCGATAAAATCGATAACCGCTAACCGAACCGACCGATAATTTCGGTTATCGGTTATAAGGTTAAAAAAAATTCGGTTATTCGGTTATTCAGTTTTTTATTGGTTATGAATGTATAATAACCGCGGTCACCGAATAACCGACACAATTTTATATATATAATATTATATATCCATACATACCGTACGCATGCGAAGGGAAGATTTATTATAATGTGTATATATACATACTTAGAGTAACTAACTAAACTTATTGTATTTATGTATATATATACAGATTATTTACACACAACTAAATAACTAATATATTATAAAAATTAACTAATATATTATAGTATATAAAATTAAATATAATATTAATTGTGGAGGTTCGGTTATTCGGTTAGAGGGGTATGCTCGGTCGGTTTCGGTCGGTTATGAAGATTTAAAAAATGTCATCGGTTATTCGGTTATCGGTCGGTTATTAACCGTAACCGACCGATGCTATCCCCTACGCACGCCTTCTGGTGTCTGGAACTTCATACAGAGTTGCGGCATAGAAATAATTACCCCGAGCTGAGAGATCCCCGGCCTCCCCAATATAACGTTGTGGACACACGCCAAGTCGACGACAACGAATTCCATCATTACTCGGAGCACCTTTGGAACAGTCCCGACCTCTACTGGTAGGCGTACGACTCTTTTTGGGTGGATCATGGCTCCTGTGAAGCCAGAAAGCGGGGTCTTGACAGGTGTCAGCTCGTATCTGTTCAACTGGAGTTTTCGGAAGACTTCCAGGTACATTACGTTGACGCTCGATCCGGTGTCCACCATGAATCTTTGGACATCTACTCTGTTGATGTCAATGGTTACAACCAAAGCCTCGGTCGCGCAGTCAGTGGTGCTCGGCAGATCCCGGTCTGTGAATACGATAGGTTCCAACTTCGGCCTTTTCTCGGGATTGGCTTCTTCGACCAAGCCGACGTGTAAGTCCCGAGCCCAATTGCGGCGCTCTCAAGCGCTGTCACCACCCTCCGGTCCTCCAAAGATAACGTGCATAACTTGCTTTGGAGCAGCTGGGGGAGGCTCTCTGTCCTGGTTAGTGTCCTTGTCTTTTTTATCCTTGTCCTTCTTGAAGTACTTCTTCCACCCTCGCCGGCCTTTCTTCTTCTTTTCAGCGAACTGTCCCAGCTCACCGCTCTGCAGCAAATCCTCTATCAAGCCTTTCAGCACGTGGCACTCCTCGGTGTAGTGCCCACGGTTTCGGTGGTATGCGCAGTACTTGTCCTTGTCCGGGCCATCCCTACACGGAGCGGGTAGCTGGATCATATGACATCCTTGGGCGTATTGTAGTACTTCTGCCACTGGTCTCGTTAACGGGGTGTAGATCGGGTTTCCATCACGATCTTTATGCCTTTGGTTATTCAGGCGTCGATCCCTCTGATTCTGGTCTCTCCTCGGCGGTGGCGTGATCTACCACCCTGCGCACGGCATCTTCATAACTGAGCGGCGACCGGAGAATGATGTCCTGGTATAGGTTTCCCGCTCGCAGAGAGGACACCAGCAGGTTCGTAGCGGTTACATCGTCGACCAGCTCGATCTCGGTAATCGCGTTTTTCCATCACTCGATGAAGACGGAGAGCGGCTCGCCCTCCAACTGTTTGGCGTTCTCAAGGTGAGAAATGTTTTTTCACGGTTTTAGACATAGCAAACCGCTGGACGAATCTCCAGGCTAGCTCTCGAAAATCAGAGATAGACCCTGGTTCTAAAGTTCGGAACCATTCTGCCGCCCTCCCTTCCAGAGTGGAATAAAAGGCTCGGCACATGACGGCGTCAGACACCCCCATCATGAGCATGTTGCCGGAGTACGAGTTAACATGCTGTTCAAGGTCCGACCTGCCCGCGTACTCTTTATCTCCGGGGACGTGTAGATCGATTGGGTAGGGCTGACTCATGATCTCCTGAGTGAAGGGCGTTTGTAAGAGGTTGCTTGCCCGATCATCCGATTTGTCATCACCTTGCTCTTGCTTCCATCTACTGAATTCGGCGCGGACTTGATCCAGGATTCCATGGGATAGTCCGGAAGGACGGGCTGGATCTCGACAACGGTGACGACGAGAATCGGATGAACTGGCCTCGCTTGAATCTCTGTTGCTAGCGGTTGGCAAGTGTAAAGACATACACCGTCGTTCAACGGGGGGATCGATCCGATCAAAGGCGCTCACCCTCAGTTGGTATTCCCGATCGGCAGGGGACTTGGAGCCTAAATCGCTCAAGCAGGAGAGCGCCGGGATCGGCTCATGCAATCTAGGCGATACCTAACGTATCTCAAACTGAGCTCTTCGCAACCAGGGTGATGCAGTTGCATCGGCTTCGATCATAGGAGTCTCTGATTGAGGAACCTGAGGCTGGACGGGCGGCATCGACTGGATAGGGAAGGACGGAGCGTAGGGTTGCGGGTAAAAACGTGGTGAATTAGCCCACCACTACATGTTTGGATCCACCGGGTATGCCGGGTACTGGTAAGGGACCGGCCCAACCGGGATAGGAAAGCCTGAGGCTGATGGATGATATTAACCGGGTCGGGATTTGGTGCCCCGGTCATGTTGTTCGGCTCGTCAAGGGATCTAAGTCGTGATCGCAGATCCGATTGTGCCTCCTGCTCTAGGTTGGCAGTGGCGAAGTAATCCATGTAAGGATACATGGTCAGAGACCGAAGAAAGGGAAACACGATGGTCGACTTCTATACTTCAGTCCCCACAAACTGCACCAAAAATTATACGGTAAAATACGAAAGTGCGATGTAAATACTTTTGTATAAATACCAAATCGGGTACAAGTAGATATTTCCTATACGAAACCGGTCTACGTGACAGTAGGTCAGAGGTTCCTGGTCTCTTTGACTATTCTAGAGATGAAAAAAGCCAAAAGTCCTCTACGCCGCAAGAAATGCGCCTTTTATAGGTGAAAACAGGATGAGTTCCGGCCTGTCGGCATGCGGTATACATGTCGAGCATGCACCGCCCCGTGCAGTGGTCCAATCCTTCAGCGACCAGGTGTTAACCTTGGACGGACTAAGGCTCGAACCCCTAAAGGGTATAGTAGCAGGTCGGGATGCGACTCTGACTGGTCCCCGTGGACCGGGATATAGAGTGTTCTGGAGGACTCAGAATACAACCCTTGTAACTGTAGACCGGGATTTCATCTCTATCAGTGTGCACCTCGTTGTAGCCTAGTGTACACTTTGTATTCATGTGATGCGTGCATGAGCATTGTAAACTTGGCTTCTGTGTACTATAGTATATAGGTGTGTGCATTAGCTTGTGACATGGTTTACAGCTAATGATGATGTGCTTGTGTATTAAGTTTGTGAATCAAGTAAGTTTTTTATCATTGTTTGCATATCCGGTGGAGGTGTTGCATGATGTGTATGTTTGCATTTCAATATAAACGAAACGTGTACACTGTACAATTTTAGAGTTTGCACAGTGCAATGTATAAGTGCGGCATGTGTGCACTATAGTACATATGCGTGTGCATTTTTTGTGGTGTAGTTTGCATCCAAAGATGTGTTTGTGCTCTATTCAGGTATGTGAATCAAGTACGATTTTTTAACTTGGTTTTCCTTGGTGATGGTGGTGTTATGTGTGCATTTCAATGTGAATGTGTGCACAATACAATGTATCAGTGTGGTGTGCGTGTGTGCTCTATAGTACATATGCGTGTACATTCGTTTGTAGTGTTGTTTGCATATAACTACATATTTGTACACTAGTCATGTATGTGAATCAACAAAGGATTTTTTTTATCCCTGTTTTCCTTGCTAGTAATAGTAATGCCTGGTGTTTATGTGTATATTTCAATGCGAACGTATGGACAATACAATATTAGATTGCCGAGTGTGCGAAGTGCAATGTATAAGTGTGTACAATGCAATATAGAATTGTGCATACGATTCCAGCTGCATTCAGTGGCGCACACGATGTTGTGCATGAGTGCACATAGTCGTCAGAGCACAACACAACACCCCTTTTGCTATCCTCTAATCCACGTGTTTGTCTAGCTAAATTAAAGTATCAGACATTAACAAAACGATTAGATTTTTCAATTCTTATATTTAATAATAATAATAATTTATTATTTAAATGAAAGGGTTTAATAAATTAGAAACTCCTAATTTGTCGCTGACTTACCTATTTTGACAGAAGGTTAAAATTTTACTTGGATAGATTTGCCTCTTAATTGATATTTATGGGTGATTTGGATTGTTGTCTAGACACATGGATTTAAGGTGACTTTTAATCATATCTATTGGTCACTAACTCTTTATGGCTACAATTTGTCCACAGTTTTCATGTGGGAATATATTCTCATATGAGTGATCTAGAAACAAATTAGAGTCGTCCATCTGAAAATATCTAACAACTTTAAAGCAAGGAGAGAGGAAAAAATGCGCTGTCATTTTAGTAAATAATTTGAACTTTAAGTTCAAGTAATAACACTATGAAGTGCAGTTAGCAATATCATAGAGTGCATCTCATGATACGTATAGGTGTAGTAGAATTCTCTAACTTTTAGAATTTATTGTTCCATTTTTTTTATTTGGTTTAGAAGTTCACTTTAAAATTTAGTAGTTAGTGTTTGCCTTTAGAATGCATCTAACAACAATATAAAGTACAGCAAGCCACAATACTAAGTGCACCTAACGTTATCATTAATTGCACTTAACATTCACTTTTTAAACTTCATGGTTTAATTTAGTTTTTTCAATTTGGTTTAAGGGTTAACTTTTTATTATTTAAGAGTTTAAATTTTATGGTTTAACTTTGAATTTAGATTTCTGGTTTAGCTTTTTGGATTTATCAACAGATGCACTAAGTACTTTTAGTTACTTGCACTCTATTGTGTTGAAAGTTGCACTTTGTAGTGATGTTACTTGCACTTTAAAGTTTGAATTATTTACAAAAAATGCTACAACTTTTTTTTTTCTATAGTTGCTTATGATATGTTAAATCCTTTCAGATGGTACAACTCTGATTGGTTCCTAATTCTCTCCCAGTAACAATTCTCACAAGTGTGCATCCACACACACACACACACACACACACACACACACACACATATATATATATATATATATATATATATATATATTAATATTAATCAAATGCGGCCTATGCATTATGTGCGGTCATGTGGCCTAACATATGCTGCTGGATTGAGGTGATCTGACGGTGGAGGTTATATATTAGGATTTAGGAGGTTTAATTCACGTAACTTAAGTGGGGCTTTATGGTAATTGTAAGTGGGAAGGTAATGTAGAGTACAGAATGCACCAACAAACGTATGATTAAACCACACCATTCAACGACTAAAATGCACCAGTTCTTAGATTAAAACACACCACTTAACCACCACACACCAAATACAACTACTCTCGTAAAATTCACCACCATGTGTATTAAAATGCACCATTCTATATTATAAAATGCATCACTGGACAAATTAAAACACACCATTCCCAACCATATCGAAATACACCACTCAATTCAAATGCACCAACAAAATTAAAACACACCATTAGACGTTATAAAATGCACCAGTTCTTAGATTAAAACACACCACTTAACCACCACACACCAAATGCAACTACTCTCGTAAAATTCACCACCATCTGTATTAAAACACACCATTCTACGTTATAAAATGCACCACTGGACAAATTAAAACACGCCATTCCCCACCATACCGAAATACACCACTCAATTCAAATGCACCAACAAAATTAAAACACACCATTATACGTTATAAAATGCACCAGTTCTTAGATTAAAACACTCCACTTAACCACCACACACCAAATACACATACTATTGCGAATTACACCAATATTATCTCAAATATGAGCCAGATTAATGTTAATAATGCACAGACTATTGCAAATTACTCCATTCTCGTTCTTCTGTTGGAGTCGACCTGTGCGTTTTATTCAGAACGGAGCGCTTGTTGTTGGTGACGGAGTCCCTTCTACGCTCGTTTGGTGTTTGTTGCTAAGTGCTCGTCGACTTCAAGTCTCCGTCGTCGTCTGATCTGGTTTTGAAATTGTAGTGAATTGTCAACATTATCCTTCCCGTTCGCGTAGCTAAAGATCAAGCGCCTGTATTGTTTGGATTAATATGAAGCCTTAGATATTGGGATCTAATGCTGCAAATCAGGCCACACAATCGCATGGGAGAGGCTGGCCGCATCGTATATATATATATATATATATGGGAGGGTTCATGTGAGAACATGTGTTCTGTAAAAGGTGTAGAGTAATATGATCCATCCATCTAGGTAGATCAACAGTTGAGAATTGTTAGAATATAAGGTAAAGAAAGTATGGTTCTTATAAAATATTAATTAATTTAAATTTTTAAACGTAAAAACATTGAATCAAAAAGATTGTAAAGAAAAAGGTAAAACTATGATTTTTTTTTAAATTGTGGGTCAGTATCAATGTTTTTCACTATTTGGCTCAACTCAGCTCCACTTTTAACTAGGCTAGCCTAATCTAATATAAATAATAACTATGCAAATGGTGAGGGAAAATTTTACCGTCATTATACGGTGGATCATGGTTTCAAAATACTCTCGTTTCATTAAGTAAAAAAAAAAACGGATGCCCTTAAGTCTTAATGGAGCTCCGTAAATGAAACTGCAGTTCATCTCAAAAGATACTGGCTCACATTTGTTTTTATATTATCAAATAAAACTGTAGTTGTATTGAAAGAAAATTGCAGTGTATATAAAATGAAACTGAATAACAGTTTCACATATTTCAGACTATTGTCCAATGAAACTGTAGTTATATTGAAATGATATTGTAGTTGTGTTGAAAAGAAACTGCAGTGTATATAAAAGGAACTGTAGTTGTGTTGAAAGGGAATTACAATGTATATAAAATGAAACTGAATATGTTATGCAGATAGAGTTAACGGCGCGGAACAGAGTCCTTTCAGTCATTTCTTTTCATTAATCAAAATGACGCCGTTTTGATGCATGAACCACAATCCATTCTGGGCCGCGGTCCACAGTAAATTTTGTGAAAATGTTACTTGTGGACTATGGACTGTGTTCCATCAATCATTATTGATGGTCCACATAGCTATGTGGATCATACTATCAAATAATGTACATTTAGTATAAAAATAATGTATTTTTAGTATAGTCGACGTGAAGTCGACAAATTCAGCGAGCAAATTTCAGACGATGTCGACCTCATTATTTTTCATAATTACTTGCAGTGCATAATTTTCACTCGTGTATTGAACATTTTTATGCCTAGTAGTGCACATTTTTCTACCTAACAGTGCACGTTTTTCTATCTTAGAGTTCAGGCTATTAACCATTATTTGATTATCTATAAAGAATATGCACTGATAGACGCATAATTGTACTCTGTATGGCACAACAATGTGCACTATAAGCATAAAACTAGCATCCTAGATGGTTAATTGGCTAAATTCTAAGACTGGAAAACGTGTATTGTTAGGTACAAAAATGTGCAATACTGGGCACAAAAATATGCACTACACGAGTGAAAATTATGCACTGCAAGTAATTAAGAAAAATAATGAGGGTTGTGCAATTTTATTTGATTAACCATAAGAATGTGCACTGGAAAGCACAAACTTTTGCGCTGTATGAGCATAATAACGTGCACTACAGAGCATAAAACTAACTTCCTAGTTGGTTAATAGCATGAACTCTAAGGTCGAAAATGTGCACTGTAATGTATAAAAATGTGCACTACTAGGCACAAAAATATGAAACTAATTTCATGATATCAAGGAAAGTAAATCCCACCTAGGGAGGTAGGATTATTTTTCTAGGGGATCGAAGATCTACCAAATTTATTCAATTAGTTATTTATCTTTTTTGACGCCATGTCAAAAAATCTTATAAATATAAGAAGCTTGTCTCTCCCGCCGTATGAAGTATAACAACACTGTTTATCGAAAAATGTATCTCTTAACACATTACATACGTATTATTTTTTATTTTGAATATTCTTGTTGTAGATTGAAATTTTTTGACATATGATTTTTAAATTTATAATTGATTTATTAAACTATTAATTATATTATTCAATTCATTATGTGTTTTTTTTTTAATGTTTTTATATAGCAAGGATATTAAAAGGTTTTAAAAAAATTCTTAGGAAAGTTTAATCGAATCAAACAACTTAATAAATTTTCAGGTTAATTTAATTCTTATGTTTCTCGGATAAAACGAAACATATTAATTAATTTTTACAACAAAGTTATTCTTATCAAATACATTCATTAGAAATATTTTTTTCAAAAATTTAATTGTTGAGATACCTTCTCTTATTATATTTCATTAGAGTTAATTTCACTTTTGGTCGTATGACTATTGGGGTCTTGTTAATTCCCATTCACTTTTTTCAAAGCTGTCAATTTAATACCTTAACTATTCAATTTATATCAATTTTGGTCACTTAAGCCAAATTGCTGGCTAAAACTTATCGGAAAATATTAGTAGGTAAAATAATGAGGATATTTCAGTCTTTTTACTTCCCTTTTTCTTTCTTCCCCAACGAGTCCATCTCAACTACCATGTTTTCGATGATCGTTTTTTTCCCACGGCGCCCTGCCCACTACGATCTCTTTCTCGACAACATGTACATACCAAACTCATCACTCACACCAAGGCGGGCGAAGCTTGAAACATTCTGTGCCTTTCTATGGAAAATAGTTGCATCGGGGAAGAGACGTCGAAATTTCAAGAATTTCAGGTTGGGGATTGTGGTTGAGCAGCAGCGATGAAAATAAGGCCGAGTGTTTAGAAGGGTATGTACTTCGGAACGGATAGATTGGGTGGAGGCTCACCGCCCTGAGCTGGCCTTATCGAAAGTACCTACCTGTGGTGACAGAGCGGTGTTGGTGGTCGGGGTAGCGGTTTCTGCTGAGAAAGATAGATTTTGGGTGGGGGGAAGCCGGTGATGACATGTAGTCATCAATCTGGTCGGAGAAGAAAGAAAAGAGAAGCAATGGAGAAGAACCCAATAGAGAAGGAAAAAAAAGAAGTAAAAAGACTAAAATATTCTTATTATTTTACGTATTAATATTTTCCGGTGAGTTTGGCCGGAATGACCAAAATTGATAAAAATTGAATAGTTAAGATACTAAATTGATAATTTTAAAAATTGTGGACTGAAATTAACAAGACCCCACTAGTCATAGGACCAACAGTTAAATTAACTCTATTTCATTCACAAAACACTTCATTTTCATTCTAAAAAAAAAAAAAAAAAAAAAAAAAAACACTTCATTTTCTTTCTTTCTGCGAGAAGATCAGATCGAGCGTGTCCATGATGAAGGTGTGACAAGATAGAACATGAATTCAAGTAATTGCTTCTTTTTGAAGTCAGATCAATTTCCACTATTGCTATTTAATTTTAAAAAAATTTTAAAAAATATTCTTGTTAATTAATTAATGATCTTCCGGCTGCTTAATTAATTCTTAATAAAATATATAATCAGGCTGGGAATGGTGCAGTTTAACAACTAATGATTGTGAACAAGAATGAAAGTTTCCTAAAATGGCAACCATTAATTGCCTCATGTTTCTATCATCATCATCATCTCACAAATGCTTGAAAAGACACAAAGATAATCAAATATTAGTTATGATTTAACATAAAGACATCCATGTGATTATGTTTCTAATCACTAATTAATGTCCCTGTTTAGTTGCAATATTATTAAGCTCAACAAATTATAACATGGACCCTATGATATATATAATATTGCATATGTATCCCTGGTGAATATCTTTCACCTTCAGTGTTTCCCACAATGTGGCCTGCTTATTACTACAGATTTATTATAAATTATTGTTGAAGAAACAGTAATTTCCCACATAAAAGTAGACACTTTTCTTCTGAGATCTCTACCAACTTAAAAGGTGATTAAGCACTCAATTAAAGAACTAATTAATTGTCAAAAAAGATGTGGTTAGATTTGAATTGCTCGAATCTATGACAACAAGCCAACTGTGAAACAGTAAAAGTGTGTAGATAGAATATATATATATATCTAAAAACATAATAAATTTTAATGAAGGTTATACCCCTCATTTATGTTCGTTTTTTCTGTTAAGTTTTTTTTGTACATTATGCTATAAAAGTTGTACTACATAATATTTTGGACAAATACACCCCTACTGTTATAACTTCCATTTATCTTTTCCACTATTGTTACTATGCATATGCATCCACCATATATTTTCTTATCTTCTTCAATAATAATAATAATAATAATAATAATAATGATAATGATAATAATAATAATAATAACAATATATACACATTAAATATTAGAGTTATATGTAAATTATTTTTTAAAATATAAATATCTAATTTATAAAAATATTTTACATTATTATTATTATTATTATTATTATTATTATTATTATTATTTACTATATTAAAATTTAAATAAATTTAAAATTTTAATATAAAATACTAATATTAGGCACCTATTTTTTGCGCATCGCGCACAATAAAAACTAGTATATATATATATATATATATATATATATATATATATATCTTAGGATCACCTACATGAGAAAAACTTTTTAGGAGAAAACTAAGAACAAATCTCAGCTTTACATCTGTAAAAATTCAATAGATCTGATAAGATTTTAAAAAAATAAGACGTAGGACATTTTTGTAATTATCATCCACTTCAACATACAAAGTTTAACACTTTAATATGCAATTTTTAACCAAAAAAAAAAATATGCAAACCTGATAAATTTTATAAAATTAATGAAAAAGCTAAATTTTAAATCTAAACCGTAAATGCTAGACCCAAAGTAGTAGAAAGTGAAATACTAAACCAAATAAAACCAAAAACTCAGTGCTAAACTCTAAAATCGAAACCCTAAGTGCAATGCATTTTCGCATTTTTGCAAGTATAATCGTTTATTACTAAATATGCAAAATGTTAATACTAAATGTGCAAAATGTTAATACTAAATCTGCAAACCTGAAAAAGTCTAAAAACAATAGATTTTGGTGTTTAAATTTGCATAGTAAAGTTGGTGATAATTATGAAAATACCACCACATTTTTTTTAAAATATTATTTGGTGCGTTCAATATATCTATATGTAAGGTTTGAGATTGGTTTTTAGTTACTCCCCTTCTTAAGGGCATGTTTTGTGTATGTATATATATGTATAGGGCTGCTCTCCAATGCGAACAACAGGAAAGAATTGAGAATGAACACAGGCCTTTGATCTTCGAAAATCAACGCATCACAAATTGGCTACAACACGGT
>NXFB01000053.1:164169-177145 GCA_002525835.2 Ipomoea batatas
CCAAGCTTCTTCATCCTTATCTTACAAGTTGCTATAAATAGAGCTTTGATCTTCCATTTTCCCATTCATTCCCATTATGGCCGGAATATTGAGAGGAAAGAGAGAGAAAGATTTCATCTTCATTTTTGTGTTCAAGAAGCCCCATAGCCATTGCCTTTACAAGTTCTTCCATACTAGGTAACACTTTGATTTTATTCGGTTAAGAAGAGTAGAATCATTTCCTAGAACTTGATTTTAAGCTAAGAATTCTTGGAAATATTGTTGTTATGATATAAATTACTTAGGATCTTCGGTGGAAATTTGAAGGAAAGGATCACAACAATTTCTACAGTTTTAAAAGCTACTTGAGAGGTAAGAAATCCTTTAAGTTGGTTTTATCACTCAAGATTTGATGATTGATAGTTGAGATAGGGATTTATGAGCTTTGTGTTGAAAAATATGGATATACATACATATGTGTACTCATAATAATTATGGAGATGATAGTAGAGGTGTTCGCCACTGCGTTGTTCACACTGTCCAAGACTGGCCATGTGTGCGGACGCAGGGCCGGACGCGCGTCCACCGTGCGTCCGGGCTGGGTGAAAAGTGGCAAAATCTATGGACGCGGTACTAGACGCGCGTCCACTAGGCGTCCGGTGGTGCGGATGTGTAAGCTTTGATTATTGTTATTGATGTTTAGATGAGGGGGTTGTAATGATCCTAAGAGATTATCATGAATATGAAGGTTATAGACATAAGCTATGACGGATTAAATGGTGATTATGATAATGAAGGTTATAGACGCTATGCCAGATTAAATGGTGATTATGATAATGAAGGTTAGAGATATGAATATGATGATCTAATGGTGTAAGCCTTGATTATTGTTAATGATGTTTAGATGGTGGGATTATAATGATCCTAAGGGATTATTATGATTATGATGATGAGAGTTGGAAATCTCTCTATTGGTGAATAAGTTATGATTAAAAGGAATTTTGAGTAGTGATGATATTATGATATTATTGAGGAAATAGTTGTTGAATGATTTTGGATTATGGTTAGGCAATGACTTTACCTCTTAGAAATTTATACATATTTCTAATGTTGTTGATTATGGTGGAAGTTGTTGATGACGAGAATAACTATCTATTATTAGTTAATGGTGGAACCATGATTATGGATTACCGATGATGATTGGATTGTAAGATGGACTGAAATTCATGATAAGAAACAAGGCTAAGGATGTTAATATTAATGGTGCTATGAATCGATTGATTCATAAATGGTTGACTATGGGTTCGTGCTATTATAGTAATAGTATTGAGAATGGATATATGTAGTGTTAGTAGAATATATAAGTGTATAACTAGGTGGATAGATTTCAAGTATGAGACTTGAATATGAAGTATATCCAAAAATGTTTATAAAAACTTACGTTGAAGAACATATGCTATTTTGGTACACAGGTTGTCAAAGCCTTATTTCTGAAGGAAAATACTACTTTTAGTGAGTGTGTACCTTACTTGAATGATGAGAAAATGATGTTTGAAAAGCCTGCGGGTACTGAAAGTATTTTGAAAATCCTTCAAGGGCTAATGAGGTAGCCAATTTTAAGTATTGGACTCAATTGAGAAGTATGACTAAATGAAATGATTTAAGAAACAAAACTGAAGGAAGAAACATGTTTTCAAAACCTTAGTTTCTAAAGTAAGTTGTGGAGGATTAGATTAACCCTCGGGAGGGCTTAATTGCCATAGCCCAGTGGTTGTTGAGATGATTGACCTGCGGGAGGCTTGAACGCTGTGGCTCGAGGTTGTTGAGATGATTGACCTGCGGGAGGCATGAGTGCCGTGGCCCGAGGTTGTTGAGATGATTGACCTGCGGGAGGATTAAATGCCATGGCCCGAGGTTGTTTATAAGATTGACTTATGGGAGGGCTTAAATGCCATGGCCCGAAGTTGATACTCCAAAAGGCCTCACACTTACTACTAGGAAACTAAAGATGTTTTAAAGATGAGAAAAGGGTTACTCTGTAACGACCTTGAGAAAGAAATGATTTTGTCTTAAGAGACGTGTTTTAAAAACCTTTTGACGGTAATAATGTGTTACCGGTATATTATTTGAATGAGTATTTGAATACAATGTTGAGTATTTGAGTGCAGTGCTCAGTGTACAATAGAGTTCAGTATGTATTGTCTAGTAAGAAGTGTCCCCCTCACAGTGTGGTTGTGAGTCCTTTTATTCCTTTCAGCTCAGTAACGGAGCATTGATGAAGAGTTGAACGTTGGACATCAATACCTGAGGTGTTGAATGCTGAGGAGCTGAACATTGGTCATCAATGCCGAGGAGCTGAACGTTGGCCATCAATGCTGAGGAGTTGGACCGTTGCGCATTGATGCCGAGGAGTGAGGTGTCTTGGTTGTTTGAACGGCAACTGTCTTGGTTATGGCAACGGTTCCGGGTCGGGTACCCAATTACCCTGTCACCTTTGTTGAATCTTTGGTGACCATGGATTCTCTTAATTAGCCGTCGTGCTAACTACACTTCAATGTGTTTTCTTTTAACAAATGTTGTCTAGCGTGAGCTCTGAATAGGATGGAAGTTGAGGTTGAGATCTACTCTATCCTAGAATAGACACCCTGGAAGAATTATTTCCATATGTATTAAGTTGGATTGTTGGATGCTATTTGATGTTGTAAGTTTAGCCTTAGCGTTTGGGTATAGGAGAGATACCTAAGCGTGGCGGTAACACCCAGTTTTCTGCTGGTTAGATGCTTCCGCAATGTATTGTATTATTAAGGATTTTGTAATAAATCCAAGATGTGAAAATTGGGGTGTTACACGGTATCTCATCTCCCCTTTTGACGGTTTGGAAGCTAAAAGGTTGGCGGTTGAAGAGTAGTCCTCTACGACGCTGAGTTCATCGTAGAAGGCGGCGTGCTTAGGTCGTTAATGGCGGAGCGAGGAGGGTCGTGGCCGGGAAAACGGGCTGGAGGCATAGTGTCGGCCTCAGAACGAGGTCGGTTTCACCATTTCTCTTGTTTTTTTTTCGTATTGTTACATTTTTATAGGCTTATTTTTGCTTGTTTTTTTTTTTTGAATTGCTTCCTTGGATGGTGTTGCATGAGTGTTTTTTACAGTCATCCTAGTGGTAGGGAGGCATTTTTGTATTAGGGTTCTAGGGGTTTCTAAGTTTTAGTTATGTAGGTTTTTTTTATTCCCCTCGTTTTTTTTAAATAATCAAAAATTGTGGTGTTCTTCTTCTTTGCTAAGTTAGTGTGTGTTTTTTTATTTTTTTATTTTTTTATTTTTTTATTTTATAGGACCATGTGGTTTTTTTTCTCTTTTTTTTTTTTTTTTTTAACATTTTAGATTGGAAATGGTGGAGCTCATGGTAATTTGATAAAATTTGGGGAAAAAAACAATCACAATGTTATTTGTTAAAATTTAGATAGTACATTGTTAAAATTCAGGTATATTGTTGAATGCAATAGATGTTGTATTGTATGTCAATGTTTGATATATTTTGTGCCACATTTTACTTTTTAGTATATTGTATACACAGTGTATGATGTACATTTCTATTTTAATGGGCACTAATTTGTTTGTGTGTTTTTTTTTATCTGTTAGGACCGTCTGGTGTTTAAATTTTTGGGAATTTATTTTTTGGATATTTATTTTTTTAATTATAAGTTTGCTAAACGGGTTATGAACTGAATTTGATGCCTTTGTTTTTCGAATTATGCGTTGTTCTTTTCATGGTTTATTACTGTCTTTCTCTTCGTTATTCGAACTGTTTGTTGGTGGTAGTAACAAAGACTTGGGTTGCACCGTCAATGGCGTGTTCGTGCCGATATCCCATTGATGATGACAATTTTGTTGGAGGTCATCCTTCCTTAGAAAAGATGCAGCAGGATCCTCCATCGGATGCCCTGGATACTGTTTTAATCACCGAGGAGCGGGAAAGGTTTCCTGGTCTTAAAGTTAGGGTGCCACCTTCCCTTTTGGTTCAGGCGTTGGAAAACCTTACGAAACAAAAGAGGAAGGACATTACTGTACTGGGTTTTGGTGTCGTTATTGAGCTGAAGATTAAGGACTCTCCAATTCGTTTGGGTCAGTGGTTGTTATCAAATTTTGATGCTGAGAGGATGTGACAACACTTGCATGTATAGGGTGAAATGTGAAAAGATATTTGTGTTAAAACGGAAGGTCAATGACTTCCCGAGTGTCGGTCTCGAAGGAGGGACGTGGAGGTGTGTCAAACATTCGAGAGTTTACTAGATAGATTCATGCATAAGATTTGAGTGTGGTGAAGGGTGGAATTGCAAGTGAGAGTGTAGTTCATTGGTTGGTTGTGAGTGCAAAAGAGTAGTAAAGTAAAAGTGGTTTTGGGAATATGTAAAAGGGGTAGGGATTGGATAGTGTTCATGAATATTGCATAGTGAGAGTCTAAAGTCAAGGATTAGGATTGCTAGGATATTGTCTATTCAAGAGTGTGTTGTCTTAGTCCTTTTCCACCTTGTGTACTAAGGCTTCTTTAACTTAGGAGTGCCTACAAGCATCCAAAGTTCTAAGAGACATTTTATCAAACACTTTAGCTACACACCATCCTACTATTCTTAAGAAGTCCATAGGAACTTTGATTGTGTAAAGCTTCAAATCCTAACTCTAATCAAAGACATGAAAGAGTCAAGAGCTCAATCTCTCATCTAGATTGGCCAAATCCAAACAAGATCTTATCAAAACAACAATCAAAAGACAAGAATAGATAATCCATCAACACAAACTCATAGATCCAAGATATAGAAATAAGATCATCACAAGAGCAATACTCAATCACACAATCCAAATCCCTAGACTAAATTAGCTACCCATGATATGAAATGAAAGTAAGAGCTAATTCAATCCAAGAACAAGACAACTAAAAATATAGAAATGTAATAGAGGTCACCTAGAGAGAAGAAGATCTTCAATCCAAGCTTGTTGTCTTCTACAATGGAAATTGATCTAATCTAAAAACTAAGAAAAATGGAGAAAACTCTCCAAAGAAAAACTAAGAAAAGTGAAGACTAAAAATATGGAAAATCCCTCTTGAAAATTCATCAAAGGGGTTTAAATAGTCTCCGAAATGACAACCCTAGCTGAATTTCGCGCATCACGCCTCCACGCCTCTCACACGCGTGTGAGCGTGCGTGGGGAGCTTCTGGAAAGTTTCCACGCTTGCTCACACGCGTGTGGCCTTCCAGATTGGTCCTCCGGGGCTCCGCTTTTGCCTGGTTTGCTCTTTTAGCTCATCATTTGGTTCTATTTGCTCCCGGGGCTCCTGTTTTGCTTCTTTTAAGCTAAAAATAGCTTTTGTGCATCAGATAGTAATTTTCAAGCATTTACGCACATAATTTGCCAGATAAGGATGCTATAGATGCGATAAATCACCCTAAAATATGCCTGAAATAAGGTGGATGTAAGTTGGGCAAGGTGGATGTAAGTTCCATTGTAATTGTGTACATCGAGGTTGCGTGCATCTCAATCCTTAGAGGTGTCTTCGTATTTGGGAGCAAGGCTTCACACTCTGCAACTAATCATGCTCGTTTGTAGGAGCCATGTTTTTAGGAGCAAAAATTCATTGCACAATGGTAAAGGACACTAGTTTGAATTTTATTTTTCTCCAATGGACGAATTCAAACATGTCTATAAATACCTCCATTTGAAGATGAATGAGGTGCTAGTCAATTTTTAGAGAGAATTACAACAGTGCAAAACTTTTGTCAAAGTAAATCAAGCTAGCCAATGAAATAAATATTGCAACAATTCTACATCAAGTCAAGACTTTGGCGAATCGAGAAGAATTCAACGCCATGTCATAAGTTTGAGAAGAACAACCTTTTGTGTTCAATCAACATATCTACTAGTGGAAGTAGAAAGAGGAACCTAAGACTTGTGACTGGCTTCAAAACACAAGCGCTCATCTCTTTTATAGGAATAATATACTAGTGAAAACCTCCAAAGAGATTCTAAAAGAGGAGTGGATTGGACTGAATTGGTTGAACAAGGCTATCTCACACTAATAATCTCTTATGTAGAGTGATGAATCCTATACTATTCACGAAGTTGGGCCTCACTCTAAGAATAAAAGAAAAATCATCCATTTCCAACATGAAAATACACAATCTCCACAATAACAACTCCAAACAATCAATTCAACATCACACTTAGCAAAATTGCAACTAATTCACAATCCTAACCCTAGTAATTTAGCCACTCATGTTCTTAAAATGTAAACACAAGAAGTTGAAGATAAGCATTGAAAGATAAAATGGAAATGAGAAATTGAAATGAGAGTTGTTACCAATCTTCAATACAAAGTGAATTACAATCAACAATTGAAAAGAAATTGCCTCTAGATTACAGGTGTTGTCAATACCTCTAAGTTAGATCTTCTTCTTTTATGATTAGAGAGTGTTCCTTGAGAGCTAAAATATCTAGAGAGAGAAAATAAAATATGAATATAGGATCAAACCTCTTAACTGCATCTAAATATCCTTGATTTAAAGATAAATTCCACGCCCAAATTTTTGTGCCTTCAGCTAGGCACGTCGCCACGATTGTGGCCAGCGCCACTTATCCTCCGAGGGTCTCGGCCACGATCATGATGAGCTGCGTGGCTGTGACACCCCAACTTTTTCACAAGCTAAGATAGTTAAAACTTAACACAGAAGCTGCCTATCTCAACCATAAAACATAACATAGCGGAAGCGAATTAAAACCTAAGGGGCATCATGCCACATCTAGGTAGGAAAACACAGCCTAGATGCACAGGCTAACCAAAAGAACTGAACTGCATAGATATCAATCCTCAAAACATGTCTCCAAAAGATCCAAAAACTAACCAAGAGTATATAAAATCTCATACTGGCACACAAGCCCAAAACATAGATCTAAAAGCATAACACCTAGTCTAACCCTCCTCATACGGGTATACTCTATCGCACTCACGCTTAGACTTTATTGCATACCTGGAAAACACACAAAGAACCATTAGCAAAAGACTGCTAAGTAACCACCATTCACACCCGCAAGGAAGTATAGATATACATAAGGTTGTAAATAGGTTTACACACCCATATAGAATATACACACCAACAAACTGTTCATTAATTAAAACGGATACTCAACAATGATAAACTGAATAAATCACAAACCAAGACTCCTCCAAACGAAACCGATATTTCAATAACGAATGTATAAAACAACGAGTCCATAAACAAGATACCAACTGAAATAACAACCATAAGGGAACCAACCAAACCATAACAAGGAACAACAAGATATCAACTGAAATACGAATTAACCGAATAATCACAAGGAACTCACGAATATATAATACCAAGAAAGAACTCCCAATTCTAACCTCCAAACCACCATACCAACCCATCATACCGAAACCCAAACCAAAAGTTAGTTCACAGGGGTAAGAACCCAATCACAGAGGCCATAAATGCCCAATCACAGGGGTATAAACCCAATCACAGGGACGAAAGTCCAATCACAGGGGTAATCAACCCAATCACAGGGACCAAAGTCCAATCACAAGGGTAACAACCCAATCACAGGGACCAAAGTCCAATCACAGAGGCATACAAGCCCAAACATAGCAACAATAGCACAGTTAGTTCACCCAACAACCACCAAAGGATACCCAAAGATCCACCACCTCATATTCATACTCCAACCCAGCCCACAAACAACCAAACAGAGTGTTCATCTCAACTATGAACACAAACCAACTCCCAGATAACATAATCACGGAATCAACAAAGCAAGAGTTCAAAAGATGGACCAAGAGACATGAATAAACGCTCCAAAGACTTGGTAAAATACCCAACAAAACACTCCAACAATGTTCAGAACCAACAAGGAAACAATCAGACAAACAACCCCACAGATGCTCTCTGGAAACCGATTCCCAAAGACCTAGCGGAACACACCGGCGGACCACTGTCCTCCGCCACTCACCTCCGCAAGAAGGGAGCGGATCCCCTCAACGGATCACTCACCTCCGTTACCCTCCTCCGTCTTGGCCTTGCGGACAGCCTCAGCGAATTACATTATGCCGCTGAGGTCCTCCGCTAGACCAAACTTACACTCCCACTCCCAGACTTCGGCTCAGACACGAAGAAATGTTCCAGAATGCGAAAAATGAGATTATACTACCCAGTTTGCAACTCACAGAGGCCAAATAACATGGAATCCAAACCAACAAATGCTCATAAACATCAATAGGCAAAGGATCAAGACACAAGTTCATGAATCCATTAAACACCAACAATAATAGGGCTAATATCCAAGAAATTTCAGGATTTGCAACACCAAATAATATCATATAGATTGAGAGTGTAAAAATAGATTTTGATGGACATAGCGGTTACCTTTGGAGCTCTTCTCAACCAAGCAAAGCCTCAACACACCTCACAAAGCACCACCTCCTTCTTGATCATCTTTTTACCCAAAGATCCCCAAAAGAAAACATAAGAACTTGCATAAAGACTAATAAAACTATATGGTGCAATGAATATTCCTAGATAGATACACTTACCCAAACTCCAACAACCCTAAAACAGCAATCTTGACTTGAATACTTGAAGGAGAAATGAATATCAATTTCTTGAGAGAATGCGGATGAAAATGGCGTGAATGTGAGGGTAGGGGAGAGAGAGAGTGAAAACCTCTAGGGGAATTTAGTCTTGAACATATATACTACAATACATATATTCATATATGTGTTTATTAGGGTGAAAGACTTAATAAGGAATGGGCTCCATTCTTCATATTATATATACATACAAGAATATAATGTACAAGATTAATTAATTGGGCTAAGAGATTCATCTCTAGACAAATAAATATATATAGAATAAGGAAAGCCCATATGATGTCTTAAAGACAATACACATATATATTTATTAAGAAATTGGGTCATTGTAAGAATACTTTTAATCATAAGAATTGTAAGGATCCAAATTGAATAAATCCCTTACAAGAATAAATTCAAGAATTGGGCTCTTGATTAAAATAATTAATTTAGGCTCAAGAAATATATATATATATATATATATATATATATATATATATATATATATATATATCTGTATGTATGGAATTGGAAGAACTAGCCCAATTAAAATAAATAAATTGCCCAAGAAATTAATTATTGGTCTTACGGCTTAAACGAATTTACGGGGTGTTACAGTGGCAAAGTCTGAAGTTTAGCCATGAGCCTCCACCACAATCGTGGCTCTAGCTCTGGTGATTCCTCCTTCTCACTCTTCTAAAATTGCTTAGAATTAAGCCCCTATGCCACTCCTTTGTCCAAGGGTCCTTCAAAACACATGCATGCACATGTTATTGGACTTTGGAACACATTAACAACATTTCATGGCTTTTTTCTCACTAATAAAATGAATGTGATTCAAAATAAGGCTGTAATAACCCCAAATTGACTCTTAAAAGTAGTATCTTTTGGCACTTATCAAAAGTTTCCACACATTAACCTTGTTTGCCCTCAAAAGAGTCATCAAACAAATCCCAAGCATGAGGGCCAAAAGATACTTAACAATCAAATGGTCAATCAATGCAAAGTAAGCACAATAATCAAATGAATGGCATTCTTCATGTTATTAAGCAAATATGGCAAACCACACGTGACATTCTCAAGTCAAGTGATGTTTAAGGAAACAAAAACCCCATAAGGTCACAAGAAAACAGCAAGGGACACACCAGTTTTTAAGCCAAACAAGCAAATATAGCTTTTCTTCTCTTTTTTTTTTCTTTATTTTTTGGTCTTTTCTTTAAATTTTTATTTTGATTCACAACATCCAATCTTCAAAGGGCTTTGCAAAGCCAAGCCAACTGCTGGGAACAATGTGCGCAAGGTCGCGTCAAAACCGGCCAAAAAGACACAACAAGTAAGGTGAAGTGATGGTATGACACGGGCCTCTCCACGCATTTTGGCTTAGCGTGACTCTTTTCTTCTCAACCCCATAGGATAATGTCATTGAGTAACCCAACTTCAGGTGAAGCTCCATACTTTTTCGAAGACGATTCAATGGGTACCCAAATCCTAGTGAAAGTGTAGTTTATGGTGAGGTGGATGCGCGGTAAAACGAGGAAAAGTCCCCGAGTGTCGTGTTCACGAGGATGGTGAATTGGACAGATTAAGCATTTTATCATTCATTGTGTTGGGCGTCGGCAGGGTTGGCCAAGTTCAGCCCCTACTCGATTCGAGACGTGGCGCTGTGGCTTACCATGGAGGGATGTGGTTAAATGGTTAATGTCCACCTACCTATCACCAATTGGTTTTAAGTAGGATATGACAACCAGATAGCCAAAGAACTCTATGGTTAAGCGTGCTTGACTTTCGGCAGTCACGGGATGGGTGACCCCCTGGGAAGTAAGCATAGTGCAGCGTTGAGACAAACAAGAAAGGAACATGGTTTCATTGATGTAATCTTTGGTAACTGATCCATCACATTGCCGAGGCATTGAAGAGGAAAAACAAACAAGAAAGGAACATGATTTCATTGATGTAATCTTTGGTAAAATGAGTTAATCAAAAGGGAAAGAACGGATGGGGCTAGGATTCGTCGGAGCTTGCATTATTTCGCTGAAGAGGAAAAACAAACAAGAAAGGAACATGGTTTCATTGATGTAATCTTTGGTAACTGATCCATCACATTGCCGAGGTAACGAAGAGGAAAAACAAACAAGAAAGGAACATGGTTTCATTTATGTAATCTTTGGTAAAATGAGTTAATCAAAAGGGAAAGAACGGATGGGGCTAGGATTCGTCGGACCTTGCATTATTCCGCTAAAGAGAGGCATGGATTGCCTATTGGCTCACCTCCTCTCTTGTTCTCATATCTCGTTGGGAAAACCGACTTCACGTAGAGTTCACAAATCCTAGCAAAAACGGCTTTCCTCATATTTTTCCTCTCATCAAGTGTGGCAATCGTTGTCTCTTTTTTTTGCTCTTTTCTTATGACTCTTTCTTTTCTTTTCCTTAACTACCCCTCATGCTTTTCCTTAAGGGTAGGGAATCACTCAAGCTCACCAAAAGTCAGTTTTTATCCCCATATTACACCAATTTTGTTTTCAATTTCGAGTCTTGCAAAATTATCTTTTCTACAACCCCACTTGCACACACTCCCACTTCAAAGTATCCAAGATACCGAGGTCGAAGAGGAAGGATAGAATCCATGCAAGTACTCAAGAAAATGTAAACCTACTTAGGTTTTATGTAAGCTCACAAGGTGTAAAGAGGTAATCTCCAAAAACATCTCAAGACTTCAAATTGTCATACATCATTTGAGCATATTTCCAAGATAATATGAAAATTTTCATGCATTTCATCAACATGAAAACTTCAATCATAAACCATTCAAAAGCAAAAAAATTTCAATTAAGCACAAAGTGCGTTCTTTCCACACTTTAGGACGAATATCTTCCTCGACGTTCAACATGAGTGTGTGGTGAAAAGGATGGATGTGTCTATCAAATGCATGTCCCTTTCCACACTTTAGAAATGAGCCTGTGACTTGGGGTGATTACTTGTGGATGACAAAATGAAATAATTAAAGCTCAATGTATGCATACAAAGCCTATATTTCTGCACTTTAAGAACAAAATCTGGGGCTTAAGGAAATTGAGGGGTAGAGATAGTACACTTCCTTGTTGTGCAAATCCCCCTTATTCAAAGCATCATCAACAACTTTTGCCCCAACCCTTTGCTAACAAGCTTCCAAGCAAACAATCGATCAATGTTAGTGGCATAGAAAAGGTGCAAAGGACTAACTAAATACCTCCTCTAGATACAATTTTTTCTTTGAATATGAAAGCTAGAAAACCTTGGGGTGCCTCGCAAGAGCTCCATGTTTTACATCTTTAGCCTGAATTAGATGCAAATGAAAAACATAATAAATTGTAACAAACATCAATTGAAAAGAGTGTTTAAAAACATAAAAACAGAAAGTACTAAAGCATAAAGCAAGTGCAAGAAAGTAAAGCATGAAAATAAAGAACAAAAATAAAAGATAGAGGTGGTAGCCGACGCATGAGGTACCTACTGTTAACAGGGGAACATCCAACAAATAGAACCAGTGGAACACACACACAATCCAACCAAATTAACCTATAAATTCATCGGGGCCACCTCCATAAGATGGTGGATGAAAGTGTTGCGCAAACTGATTTTGGAGAGCATTGATTGCCTCTCTCTACCCCCTAAGTTCCTAATTAAATACTGCCCCTTGTGTTATCAACGCATCAATGGCTTCTCATTGCCCTAAAGCTCGGCCATGTGCTCTGAATGCAACTAGTATTGGAATGTCTGCATGGACTCCAGTTGTTAACAATAGTGAACTGTGGGAAAATGTCAAGATTGATAGGAGGTGGTGGTATTCCTTGCTCGTCTTCCTCATCTACCGAGGTCAATTTAGCACGATCTAATTCAACCTTTGTTAGCGGTGCATGTTAGGAACATTTTGTATTAGATTTTGATGATACTAGACCTAGGAGTTTAAACCCCTCAATTCTTTTATTTCTTAGACTTAGTAAGTCTACTCAACATTTGGATCTTAATCGAGTGGTTACCCGAGTAGTTCAAATGTAACATCTGAAGAACACTCGAAAAGTTAGTCTCAACACTGGATCATAGAGTAACCACATTGTTTAACTCTCAAAACAACGAGTCGAGACCAACACGAAGGGTTATCTTTGAGCAGCTTGAAACAAAGTGTAATCAGAGACAAATGTCTATGAAGACAGAAGATGTGACACCCCAACCTCACACAGGCTGAGATAGATTAAACTTAACACAACAACTGCCTATCTCAACCAACAAACATAACATAGCGGAAGCAAATTTAGAACTTAAGGGCGTCATGCCACATCTAGGTATAAAACACAGCCTAGATGCACAGGCTAACCATAAAAGCTG
>NXFB01000053.1:177706-191650 GCA_002525835.2 Ipomoea batatas
ATCCAAAAGCATTTTAATCCAAAGCAACGTCAAACTCAAAGCTTGGTTCATAACCACGAGCCTGAAGATTAATATAATCTAACACAGTCACTAACTTACTATTAATAACAATACTAACATTCCTATTTGGTCCATTATAACCTATAATAATCCTATAATCCATGTTCAAGACTAATATAATATGACCATAAGAATTATACTTAATCTAATTACTAACCAATACTAAAACAAGGTTATGACTAAAGATACTAATCTAAAATTAAGCTAAGATAATACAACTTAATACTAAAACATATAAGCTTAATAAATAGACCATGATATTACCTTAAAGAGATAATATGCTAGACCAGCGCCAACAGGGATTCGAACCTCTGCTCTCTAGCTTAAACCAAAGCGCCACACCACCAGACTAGACTGCCTCTTGTGTTCTGTCTCGCAACCCACGTGCTAATACTCCTCAGAAGGACTCCCGGCCATCACTACGGAAGCGGAAGGAAGACACGGAGCTACTAGCGCCGCTGGAGCTCACCGCCAAAGCCCCCCCGCTAGCTACTCTGCTTGCACTCCGAGCGGAGAAGAGACGTCCGCCAGGCTTCGCCGCTGCCGCCGAACAGAGGAGGGTGACGGGGAGGTCCACTCCGTCGCGACGCTCCGTTACCGACGAAGGCCATTGCCCTGCTCTGCCATTGCCGTCGTCTGCTACGCCGCTTCGCTGTTGGAGGTAAACAATCGCCGTCTTGCTGCTGGTCTCGTCGATGGAGGAGGGTCGGAGCCGCTTGCTCACCGCCGCAGAGTGCTCGACGTTGAAGGGTAGCAGTCGCGTTGTTGCCGTCGTTCTCGTCGGAGCTGGTCGTCGCTATGCGGACGGTACCGAGAGGGTGGCCGGAGCCGCCATGCTCATTGCACACCACCGGAGATCATCGTTGTGAGCTGCTTCCAGCCAAGCCGCCGACCTTTTCACCCGCTGCATTCCGTCGCTACCATCGACCGTCAGAGGAGGCAGCCCGCTCGCCGTTACTGCTGCTGCGTCGGGAGGGAGTTCACGGTGGCTTTGCCGATCGTGACGCCGGAGCTAGGTCGAAGAAGGAGGAGAGTGGAGGCTCTTGGTTCACGGTGGTGTTGTTGCTGACATACCCGAGAGATGTAGCGAGAAAGGAGAAGTGCGAGAGGGACGATCGTGAGGCAGAGACAAGGAGGTTTTTCGGCTGCTGATCAACTAGGTTTCCCTATCAGGAAGTTTCTAATTAGGGTAGGTTTCAAAAATAGATTTGGGCTAATTATGGTAAGGCTAAAAGAATTGGGTTGGGCCACTAACCATAGTCTATAATACATATATATATAATCATATTTATGGGCTTAGTATAATCCTTAAGGAAATATAGATTAGGTGGGCTCAACAATAATGTTTATGTAGGAAATATATTCAACTATAGAATTATTGGGCCATAGCCTATTATTAATAATCATATCAATAAACTATATATACAAGAGTATATAATCCCAAGCCCATAGGAAATAATAATACTTGTAATTATTTAAATAATTACTTAATAATGAAAATAACCCCTTTATTTAAATATGTATATTTAAAATAATAATAGGGAAAATGCGGGGTGTTACAGAAGATTCGAAGATTGAAGACTTTCAAGACTAAGAGGTTGCAAAAACCGAATAGTGGAATGGTTTACCTCTTGTGTATTATCAAGACCAAGTGATGAGAAAGATCATTCGAGGAGTTAAGGGACAATTGTTAATGTCAACCATCATATCTAAAAGGACCTAAGGTACGAGATCTCAATTCAGTTAACATCTCTAAAGGACTCCTATAAACATTATTACCCGAACACAAAAATTAGCTCATCTTCAATGACTTAATGTCTTACAACTAACCTACTCTCCAGATAACCAGCTTGTCTCTACATGCGTCTATAGGCTATTTGATAATTGTTTTCCCTCCAACGGAACTATTTTCTCCTGCCTATAAATTCCCTATTCATTTCACTAAAGAAGGAGTTGGTCATTTTTCAAAATTTTAAGTTCTAACGACCAATGATCTAAGAGAAGAGACACAAAGCTTCAAAGTCTACATCTAGTATTCAAGGAGTCTTGAGCTGCTTCAAGTGCAATTATCCAAATCTTTTCAAGCCAAGACGTCCAAGTTGGAGAAGAAGAAGCTCTATTTCTTCAACCTTTGTAAACTCTATTAGGAGAACTAGAAAGAGGCAGAATAAACTCTGTAGGAGTTGAAAAACTTGGTTGTAACAATTCATCATCGGCTTTGTGGACAAGGGGTGATCTGCTGGTGGTTTTTCTACTAAGGGGATTTAGTGCAAACCTTCACGAGTTGTGAAGAATAGTGGAGTAAGCTAACAGCCAAACCACTATAAAAACTCTCTCTCCCTATCTTTTATTGCTTAATATTTTGCATATTATTCACGTACAAATCTAACATTTTACCAAACAACCCGAATGTGCAAAAAACGTTTAAAAGGGTTAAGTAATTATTACCACTGTGCATTAAAACTCTGAACGATTCGCTAAGCTTACCTCTCTAGTATACTTAACATTCGTGAAGAAATTTTAAAAGTTAAGAGAGTCTATTCACCCCTCCCTCTCTAAACTCTCTCCCGAACCCAATCGGGACCAACAAGTGGTATCAAAGCAGTTACCTTGTTCAATAAACACTCTGTGTGTACTGCTGATGAAAAAGATTTTTTTTTTGTGCTTAATGGTGTATGGAAAGATAAAATATGAATGAAATCTCTGAGTGTCGGTCTTGAAGGATAGCAAATTCGGAAGCGTAAGTTGCACGTGAATTAACATTGTGTAGCAAAGTATATGAGAGCAGGAGTGCAAAAGTAAATGAAAGTAAGCAAAGTAAAACAACAAATTGAGAGAAAACGGGTGTAGGATTGTTCCTTCGCTGCAATGTGAAACCTAGTGTCTAAAATAGTAGCTGTGAGAGTGTGGATCATGCATTTCAAGAGAAGTGTTTAGCAACGCCATAGCCATTTCGGTCTATATGGCTTATCATAGGGCTATGTAACACCCAATTGTCAACATGCCTCTAGGAGTCATTTTCACAAACACCTAGTATACACTTCTTCACGGGCTATGCCTTCTCGGATCTAAGACGAGGATTGAAAATAGAATCAAGGCTATCTCACACTAACAATTTCTTGTCTAGAGTGATGAATCCTAGGCTACTCATCCATCGCCAACATGAAAATACAAATCATCCATCGCCAACATGAAAATACACAATCACAGCTCCAAACAATTAATTCAACATCACACTTAGCACAATTGCAAGAAATTCACAATCCTAACCCTAGAGATTTAGCTACTCATGTTCTTGAACTATAAACTCAAGATATTACCTCTAGATCAGAGGTATTGTCAAGACCTCCAAGCTAGATCCTCTTGTTTCTTTTTGATCTAGGAGTGTTCTTGAGAGCTAAAATACCTAAAGGGAGAAATAGAATTATGGAAAATGATCTAACCCCCAAACTAAATCTAGAAATTTCCAATGTAAAGGGAGAAATCACGCCAAAAACTTCTCGCCTCCAGCTACGCACACTGCCACGACCATGGCTGGTGCCACTTATTCGTCTAGGAACACGGCCACGATCATGGTTGTAACACCCCGTAAATTCGTTCAAGCCTTGAGACCGGTAATCGTTTCCGCCGGATGATTTATTTGATTTAATTGGGCTTAGTCTTTCCAATTGATATATATATATAGATTTCTTGAACCCGAAATTAATTATTTTATTCACAAGCCCAATTTTCTATTTAATCCTTGTAAGGGATTTATTCTAATTTGGATCCTTACAATTCTTATAAGTAAGAATATTTATATAATGGCCCAATTCCTTATGCTAGTATATATATATATATATATATATATATATATATTGTCTCTAAGACATTTAATTCCTAATATTATGGGCTTTCTCCTTATTCTATGTATTCATTTATTTAAGAGATGAATCATTTGACCCAATAATTATTCTTGTACATAGAATTGTTATATATATAAAGAGTTAAGCTCATTCCTTATTAAATCTTCCACCCTAATATATATACATATATGCATATATGTATTATTGTATATATATTCAAGACTTAGCATTTTCTAGAGATTTCCACTCTCTCTCTTCCCTACTCATTCTTCAAGCCATTTTCATCCTCTTCTCCTTCAAAGATTGGTCTTCATTTCATCTTCAATATTCAAGTCAAGATTGCTCTTTTAGGATTGTTGAGGCTTGGGTAAGTGTCTATCTCTAGGAGTATACCATGCATCATGTTATTTTCATAATCTTTATGAGGAGGTTTGAGAGTTTTTGGGTGAAGTGTGCTTTAAGAGGTAACCATCATGTCCACTAAAACCTATTTTTACACTCTCAATCTATGATATTACTTGGTGTGTTGGAATCCTGAGTATTTCTTTGATGTTAGCCTATTTCTTGTTGTCTGTGAAGTCATTCTTGATGGATTATGAACTTGTGTTCTTGATCCTTTGCATATTGATATTTATGGATGTTTATTAGTATGGATTCCTTGTTTATTTGGCTTCTAGTAGTTGTAATCTGATCAATATGATCCTATTTTTGTATTTTGATCTGAACATTGCGTATTATGTCTGAGTCTGTGATCTGAGGTTTGGGTTTGCCCTTTCAGAGTACCCCATCGGTATGATGTGTCCCGCTGGAGTCTTCCGTAAGTGGTTCACGGTGAGGGTTAGCGGAAGAGGGAGGTCCGCTGAGGAGGTCCGCTCCCTCCTTGCGGAGGAGAGTGGCGGAGGGCGGGGTTCCGTTGGGTTGTTCCGTCAGGCTGCTGGGAGTTTTGTTCCAGTGAGCTATTCTGTGGTCTGTTGTTTGGTTGTTTCCCCTTTTGTTCTGAATCTTGTTGGAGTATTTTGTTGGGTATTTTACAATGTCTTTGGAGTATTTATTCATATCTCTTGGTCCATCTTTTGAATCTCTTGTTTTGTTGAATCATTGATTATATTATCTGGGAGTTGGTTTGTGTTCATAATATGAGATGAACACTCTGAGTGGTTGTTCTTGGGCTGAAGTTGAGGTTGGATATGGATGGTGGATCTTTGAGTATCTTTGTGTATTCTTGCGGCTTTAATTGCCATTTGTGTATATGGGCACTATTTGCCATTTGTGTATATGAGCACTATTTGCCATTTGTGTATATGGGCACTATTTGCCACTTGTGTAGTTGAGGAATATTTGCTTTTATGTATTTGGGCATGATTTGCCTTTGTGTATTTGGGCACCATTTGCCTCTATTTATTTGGGCACCATTTGTCCTTATGATTCGGGTATTATTTACCTCTGTGCACCGAGTTGGGTTTGATGATCGGTATGAGGATTGGTGTTGGTTGGAGGGCAAAGGTTAGTTCTTATCCTTAGGCTGAGGTCTGTTTGGTCTCTTACTTGATCCTTGAGTTATATCATATCTCGTTGGTTGTTGATTAATCTTGGATGTATTCTTGTTGGTCGTTTCTTATGAGTATTCTATTGTGTTCTTGATTCTGTTGATATCTTATTATCTTGTGAAATTCAATTGAATATTGGTATTGTTGAGAAGTCTTGGTTTATTCTTTATTCAGCGTGTTATTGTTGAGTATCCTATTTCAAGTATTGAACAGTTCATTGGTGTTTATATTCTATATGGGTGTGTAAACCTATTTCCAAACTTATTATATATCTATATTTGCTTGTGGGTGTGAGTGGTGGTTGCTTAGCAGTATTTTGCTAATGGTTTCTTGTATGTTTTCCAGGAATGCAATAAGTCTAAGCGAGAGCGCGTTAGAGCTTATCCTTATGAGGCAGCTTATACATAGTTATGTTGTTTTAGACTTTATGTTCGGGCCTGTGTGCCAATGATGAGACTATATGTACTCTTGTTTAGATTACATATGTTTTAGACATGTTTGAGGATTTATTATCTATGCAATTCAGTTCTTTTGGTTAGCCTGTGCATCTAGGCCGTGTTTTTCTTACCTAGATGTGGCATGATACCCCTTTAGGTTTTTAATCGCTTCCGCTATGTATGATGATAGTTGAGATAGGCAGCTTTTGTGTTAAAGTTTAGCTATATCGGCCTGTGAAAAGTTGGGGTGTCACAATTGGTATCAGAGCCTGTGTTGAGGTCTAAGTAGAGATCCTAGGGTTTGAATACTTGAGACTCTAGGACCTGATCAGTAGAAATTAGGATGCTTGAGAATCCTAGGATGTGTGAATTCTAGGATGCGCGGTGAGGACTCGTTTTAGTTGTTCATAACTTGTTGTGTTGTTGTTTGCCTTGCTTGCCTGTTGTTGTGAGCTTGTTCTCACTTCCTTCTTGCGCGTTTGGGAAGGCCGACCGCAGTGCTACCTGTCTTCCCATAGTTTATCTCTCTCGCTAGTGATCATGGTGCCACCTCGTCGACGTGAGGACTTCCAGGACGTGCCCTACGGTGAGCAGTTGATGCAAAATCTTCAACAGCTGACGCAGATCACACAGCTTATGGGTAACACGATGGTTCAGAACAACCAACGCGGGCAGCCGGACCTCGTTAGGAGGGTGGCGGGGTAGCACCCACCCTTCTTTGCCGGGCAGGAGGATCTCGTGGTCCTCGAGGAGTGGATAAGGGCCTTCGATAAGATCCTGGAAGTGGTGGAGTGTCCACCGGGCAGGCAAGCAGAGATGGCTAGCTTTTATCTACAGGAGGAGGCTGATCTCTGGTAGATCCATGAAGGACCGGCAATGAGGCAGGAGTCGGGCTTCGACTAGTAACTCTTTAAGGGCAAGATGCGCGCCCGTTTCTATCCCGCGCATGTGAAGGCTGCTATGCAGGAAGAGTTCCTACACCTCAAGCAGGGATCGCGGACTGTGCAGGAGTACCACAAACGCTTCTTGGAGTTAGCTCGCTTTGCTCCGACGTTGGCCCCCACAGAGGAGAGCAGGATCAATAGATTTGTAGCTGGGCTAAATTTGGACACTCGTATGGTGCTGGTCGTGTTCAAATTCCAGACGCTGAGTGAGGCCTATAATAGTGCAGTCGATCACTACCGCGTGTTGACCATCCGACGAGGAGCACAAGACCGCTCTAAGAGGCCGGGAGAAGGTGGTACATCCGACCCCAAGAGGCATAGACCTGGAGGCTCCGGTTCAGGAGGAAGTTTTCAGAAGGGTGGTGCTAACAGTGGAGGTGCTTCCCGCCCTGGCCTGGGGCAAGGACCGAGGGGTGACGGAATCCAAGAGCGGCACTTCTATTGTAGGAGGTGTGGGAAGGACCACCCAGGGAAGAACTGTGAAGTGTTTTTGGTTGAGTGTTTTAGTTGCGGTCAGCGAGGGTGATAAGCACCAAGAATAGCACTTATAAGGGGTCTTTATTAAATTAAAATCGCATCGTTTTGGCATCCATTTACAACAATTGCATGCATTTCAGCTCAAATGCGATTAGTTTCCTCTAACAACATTTCTAGAAAGAGTTTTGAAGCATTTTACAGGTTGGAAGGGGATCTGAAGCTAAAATGGAGCAAAAAGATGAACAAGCCAACATGCAGTAACGCCCCATGCCGCCTCACACGCGTGTGGATGGGCGTGGAATCATTCCAGAGAGCCCCCACGCCACTCACATGCGTGTGAGCAAGCGTGGTCGGGCCAAGGGTTATTTTGGGAAAGTTGTCCCTTTTCTTTGTCACCTATATAAATCCCTTTTGTCCAAAACCTAAAGGAGGAAGAGTTTTAGATCAGAAAATTGATAGAATAGGATAGTTAGATCTAGAGGGTTTTCTCCCCTCTTGGAGAAAAATTCCATTCATTCATAGATATAGTAGATTAAGGGCAAGAAGGAAAATTGGGATTCAAGATCAAGGTTGTAAGGCCCCCTTTCCCAAAGGGTGGTAACCATTCTCTTTAATTTCTAATCCTATACTTGTTTCTTTGAATTTACTTTCCCTTTTCTTGTTTCTTATTATGCTAGAGTAGATTAGAAAGGGGATTGGTGGCCCCATGGTAGATCTATGTGGATGTTTAATATTATTGCTATAATTTGTGAATTGCTTACTTGTTGGATGTTGAACTTGTGTGGATGATGTTCTTTAAGCTTTGTGCCTTTTGTGGCCACATTAGGTAGCAAACCCAAAGGAAGTGAGTGTGTGCGCGATAGCGGCCACCCACGAGTCTCACTCACCCACATCTCCGCTCTTAGTTCGAAAGAACAAGATCCGAGAGGAGTGATAGACAAAGTGTTTGATGAAATGCCCTAACCGAATGAGGATGTGGGAGTCCAAAGTGTGACGCCACTTGGTAGTGTGCCATGAACTCCCTAGTCTATTTCGCAATTTGCATTCATAAAGCCATCCAAAGATAAACCACATAGAAAAGCCTAATGCCCCAATCTCCACTTTACTTTTCTTTACTATACACAACCTTTTATCAATCTCCCCCTTACCAATGAATCCAACTCCTAGCCATTCCCGTAACTCTTTTCCTTCAACCTCTTAGATGCCATCACACCCATTCGATTCCCATTCGCCATCCTTGAGAGACACGACACTCGTGGAGTCTTGACTCTTCGTTTTACCACTTCCACCCTTCACCTTCACATTCACCTCATCACTACAAACACACCGCACGTCAAATTGGCGCCGTTGCCAGGGATGGCAAATGGTTTCGAATAGTGTTGACATCTTAGAAGTAGAATTTTAAGAGTTCTTGAATTGCTTTCTTTTTGTTTATTTCGTTTTGTTATTTTTGTTATTTTGCTTGAAGAAGTGAGCTTCTATTATATTGAATATCTTGTGCTCACTTGCACCTACTTTTAGTTGCAAAAATTATTTGTTGTTGGGTAAGCCATTGTGCAGGAAATTTTTCTCTATCAAATCGATTGAAGCGTGCCAAAGAGTGCTAAAATGAATCACCGTGATTACCCACATCATGGAGGACAATCCTATACAAATCCTCAACCCCAACCATATCCCTATTACCCCCATTCCACCTATACTTACCTTCCACCCACGTACCAATATCCACCTCCATACCCTTATCCATTTTCACACCACCATTTACCACCTCCATATCCATATCCATTTCATACACTCAATCACCAACCATACCCATTTGAAACACCATCTCCACCTTTCAAAGAAAATTACCCTTCACTACCACCCAATTTTCAAGAAATTGACTCACTAAGCTCCAAAGAAATATCCCAAAACATAGAGAATAAGCCCGTGCGAATAATGAAACAACTCGACCCAAGCTATACTCCCGAGTCTAATTCATTCCCTACTTCCCACCTAAACACACATTACCCACCTCCATCACAAATTCATCAAGAAAACAATACTACCCATTTCTTTGAAACACCACCCTCTTCCCATTATAATACCCATACAAATATGTGTAATTCTATTCCACCGGCCACCGATGAGATTGAAATTTTAAAAGCAAAAATAGACGAATTTACAAGGATGGCCAAGGACGATACGGCTAAATTAAAAGCCGAAATCAAGAGCGAACTAAAGGAATATCTCGCTACCCTCCGGGAGGAAGGACTTCCACTAGAAGAAGTTGAAACGAAGATGATATCTATGATGGAGGAGCTCATGAAAATGAATGAGTCCCGAGCTAACTCTACCATCATAGATGACATCCCCACTTTGGAAGCCCATCCAAGGATTGTACGAGAGGTTGAAGAAGCACAAAATGCTAAGGAAGGGAAGAGTTTCGAAGGAGTAAAGGATTGTTACGCCCCGGTGCTTGAAGAAGTTTCAATCTTCGAATTGGAAAATCAAAAGGAGGTAGAGATGGAGAGTGAGGATTAAGACATTGAGACGGTGTGGGAGGATGAAGAGCCAAAGTGTGGTAAAATTCCTAATCCTTCTTGCACTAATATTCTTGAAAATCCTGTTGCTCTTTTTGAAAATACCCTCGACACTTGTGTGGAAGACTCCCTTTGCACTAATATTTTCACTACATATGATTATGATTGCTTTAAATTTCGGGAGGATGATTCCATAGAAAATTTTGATATATTGATTAATGATTGTAAGGATTCGACCTTGTTTGCTAATGATTATGATTGCTTTAACTTTTCGGAAGACGAGTCCTTTGTCATGGGTGAAAGAGAGTTGATGAGTGAGGGGGATGATGCTTCATTTTACTCATGTGAGAGTGAGAGTAATTTTTGGGAAGATGAGAGAAGAGAAGGAGAGGAAGGGATGGTAGGAAATAATGGGTTTTTCACGTTCGATCTTATGGAAAAAGTTGAGTGGAGAGAGTTGACCACACTCGAGATTGAGGAAGGCAGTGTGGAGATATGGTTTGAAGCGAATGATAATATCTTTAAGGGGAGTAGAGAGGATGAGGAAAAGGAAGTGAACACCATCCTAGAAGAATTAAGGAGGGTGTTTGAGCTTAAAAATCTTTCATTTACGTATATTGTTCTTCCTTTATCTTTGTGGGAGTTCAAGGATGTTTCCCACCTTGGGACATTCCTTGAAGAAAAGGTTCACGGGACGCTTGGTAAAGTCCCTAAATCTGTGTGCCTCGAAGGATTGGCCACATTATGTCTGGCCAAGAGACATTAAACCATGGCGCACTTGGGAGGTAGTCCCAATGTTATCTTACTTTTTCTCGAAATTTTTCTTATTTTCTATAGTATGTTTTACTTAGTTTTATTTCAATAATATTTCTATAACCTCGGTTGAGCTAACAAGTACAGATTCAACAACCGAGAGTTATAAATTGCCCGCAATCAATCGACGAACATCATCGCTAACCAAGGGAGAAAGGGAAACCGAGGTAGGCTTTCGCACAGCACGCCTCCACGCCACCACCACGCGTGTGGCTAGGCGTGGAAAATTTCCAGAGAGCCTCCACGCCGCTCACACGCGTGTGAGCAGGCGTGGGAATTAACCAGAGAGCTCCCACGCCTACCACCACGCGTGGTAGTGTGCGTGGACGGGCACCAGACTTTTCGCGGATTTTCGCGCGAAGTGGTTTAAAACCCTTTCCTTGCTTCATTTCTTCCCCACCACGAGCAAAAACTCTCCCAAGCTGAAAATATACACTTTCTAAACATTTCCTTCCAAGTCTCTCAACTTTTCTCAAAGATTCTAAGTCATTTCTAAGGTATGAACATACTCTTCCTTGCTATTCATTTGTTTAATGAAAAACTTGTTCTATTTTGAAGAATATATCCATGGGTTTTTCTTGTATGACATTTTTCTTGAGATATATTGTTATGAGATGACTTGATAGACTTATATTAAGCCTACATTGCTTCTATAGACTAGAAATTTCATGTTTTAACATCTCTTTGTGACTAGATCTTGGATTGCTTGATTTGGGTTTTCTCTTGTCATGATGAGATCCTTGTTGATATAGTAAGCATGATGGGTAAAGTTTGCAACTTTCCTACTCTATAGGCACTACATTGCTATATTCTACTAGTTAGATGGTCCAATTTTAACTTTCATGAAACTTCCATTTTTCAACCTTGAGCTAGTCTAGAGGTAGAAGATGAAGTTGACCATGTGTTGACCTTTTGACTATGAAATGAGTGTGGAATGTTATGAGCTAATTCTTGCATGTAAAGGATAGAATTGTTGATGGATATCAAAATGTTGGTTGCATGCATTGAATCCTTATGATTTCTTTTTAAGATATGTGCGATATTGTTCATAATCAATGTTTAAGTTTGGCAAATGTTTTTCCTTGTGTTGCTTTGATTACCTATGATATAGGAAAAGATGTCTTCGCCATATGAGCTTGCACAACAAATTGCTCAAAGGCTCCAGAGAGGGAAAGCTCCCGCAAATGAAAACAATGCCAGGGACACTAACAATCGTTACATAGAAGTACCCACCGGAACTCAAATTCTGCTGATGACTGCTACCATGCTGGGACGGTATAGGCAATTGTTAAACTACCCTATTCTGTAATGGAGGTATGTGGATTTGAGAGTACTGGAGGATTATGAGTGCAAATATGGACTAGAGAGGTTGATTGCAGAGCCATATTGGAACAACCTGCTAAGCAGGAGACAGGATACTTTTATCCCTCTAGTACATGAGTTCATCGCAAGCTTGAAAGTTGATGGAATGGCTGGAGATCTCTACAGCCCCACCATCCAGTTTAGACTCTTCAACCAAGACTACAATATTTCGGCCAACCAGTTGGGAGTTCTCCTTGGATTTTATAATGAGGAAGACTAGTCGAAACACTGGTACAGGAGACTGAGGCATGACTTTGGAAACCGGGATATACCAAGAACATATTGGTCGAAAATTGCAAGGCAATGAGTCGACTGGGAGGGGTCAAGAATGAGAATTTCTCAGATTGTAAGGGAAGATTTAAAGGTTTTGTGGAAAGTAATCGCACATTCTTGGGAAGGAAGGACTGAGACTTACGACCGAGTCTCAAAGGCGGAACTATTTATGCTTTGGAGCATGGACACCGGAAACTCGGTGAACATGAGCGCAATTTGTAGAAACTTGCTCGTTGCACAACAGCAAGAGTCAGCCAGGGTAATCTTCATAGGCCCATTGGTTACAAGGCTATGCGTCTCCTTGGGCAATCAAATGAAAATGAATTGGTTTGGACATCGACTTCTAGGAGCGCATGTAGTTCCTTTATCACCCGAGAACATTGCAAAACTTCGCCTGAGACAGCTAGCGCGAACAAGAATAGATGAGGAGATGGTGGATGATCACACAACCTCGCCCTTGACGTCCCCAGGATTCACTCCTTCTCCGACGTCGTTCAACTCCCAATCTCTTTCGGAAATGTACTCGCCGCTAGACTCTTCAATGTATTCACCACCACCAAGAGAGCCCGGACCATCCATGCCCCCACCACAACCTGAAGAGCGAGACCCCAACTCCTCTACCTTCAACATTCCAAGCTAGTTCACCTCAATAACTTATTGGAGATCCCTCCAGAATTTCCAGTACCAATTGCACTTGGAGCAGATGCAAAAGTTGGATGAAATTTCAAGAGAGATCAAGGAAACCAGGAGTGCATAAAGAAAAGAAGAAACTGAAGAACAAGAAAAGACAAATCTTGAAAAGATGATGACTTATGAACTGTTAACTCTAAACAATTGATTGTGGACAATCTTTTTATTTTCTGTTTATAACTTTACCTGCAATTCTGTTATGTTTTATCTTGCACGTTTCGTCTAGCCAAAGACGTTAAACGTGGCGCTTATGGGAGGCAACCCACAAATAAAAGAAGAAAGGACCACTCCACCAACAACCATGAAGACCAATCTTGAAAGGGCAAACTCAGATTGCAAAACTATTCTAAGGATACAAATTGTAAGTATTTCTTTTATCCTAATTCAATGCCCTGTTTTGGTTCACTTTATTTTCTAGAATCGCAAATGAAGAGCTGCATGAAATTGTTGTGATAGATGTAGTTTGTTTGTTAGAACTGTTTAGCCCAATTCACACTTTTAAGTGTGGAAAAGGGGCATGTGTAGAACCCTTAAACATATATCCTTTTTCCTCCGTTCCCTATGGAAACATTGAGGACGATGTTTATTTCTAAGTGTGGAAAGGGTGTATGCTTTTTGCTTCTTGAAACAGTTCAGTGATTAAGTGATAAGGTATAGGAACCTGGAGGGTGTGTTATTGTCAATACTATCTAGGAAGGCTCCTAACCTTGTGCCAAGAATTGAATGTCTTAAATATGCTTTGGAAGTAACACTTTGCACCAATTTGCACAATCGACCCACAAATTGAAAATTTTTATGAGTGCTTGCATGCCTTCACCTTGTATTTTGTTTGGACCTTAGTCAAGGATCACTCGAAGTGGGAGTGTAAACCCCTTGAGTTTTAGAAAGATAAGAATTGCGAAGCCCGAAAATTGAACTAATCTAGCAGGACATGGGGCAAAAAGAGAGCCTAAGTGAGCTTTGAGTGAAAACAA
>NXFB01000053.1:191747-210433 GCA_002525835.2 Ipomoea batatas
CTCCTAGGAGAAGAGAAAATTGAGAGGAGGTGAGCCGCCTCGCTAGGATTCGGGCACCCATTGCACTGACCTTCGAAAAAGCATAGATCTCCATGTGAAGTCGGGTAGTCCGATGACGTTATCCTAGGAGGTGAGAAAATAGAGTGATCGCCCATGCCATGGCGATGAGCAGTCCATGTCCCTGCCTCACTTATCTTAATGTAAAGGGGCTTTGGCGTTAGGTGAAAGTTGGCTAGGGGATGAGCATCGTTCCCACTAGTCGGATCGGCTAGGGGCCCCTAGAAAATACAAGGTGAAACCATTTTGTCACTTGCATGCTTGAAAGTGTGAATCAAACTTTTTATGTTATATCTCCTGAGACTTAACTTCCTTAGCATATTTCTTACATTTGGTTGGCACGGGTTTAGCAGTCTTGGTAGATAGTGTAGGGGATTTCACCCGCTCAATTCCGAACATTTACACATCACTTGGTCAGTTTAACCGTGAGAGGAAAACTATCCTTGGTGCTTACATAATTAGGACTTAGAAAAGTATGCTTGCTTGAGGTAAAGCAAGGTTTAAGTGTGGAAAGTTTGATAAGCACCAAAAATAGCACTTATAAGGGGTCTTTATTAGATTAAAATCGCATCGTTTTGGCATCCATTTACAACAATTGCATGCATTTCAGCTCAAATGCGATTAGTTTCCTCTAACAACATTTCTAGAAAGAGTTTTGAAGCATTTTACAAGTTGGAAGGGGATTTGAAGCTAAAATGGAGCAAAAAGATGAACAAGCCAACATGCAGTAACGCCCCACGCCGCCTCACACGCGTGTGGATGGGCATGGAATCATTCCAGAGAGCCCCCACGCCACTCACACGCGTGTGAGCAAGCGTGGTCGGGCCAAGGGTTATTTTGGGAAAGTTGTCCCTTTTCTTTGTCACCTATATAAATCCCTTTTGTCCAAAACCTAAAGGAGGAGGAGTTTTAGATCAGAAAATTGATAGAATAGGATAGTTAGATCTAGAGGGTTTTCTCCCCTCTTGGGGAAAAATTCCTTACATTCATAGATAGAGTAGATTAAGGGCAAGAAGGAAGATTGGGATTCAAGATCAAGGTTGTAAGGCCCCCTTTCCCAAGGGGTGGTAACCATTCTCTTTAATTTCTAATCCTATACATGTTTCTTTGAATTTCCTTTCCCTATTCTTGTTTCTTATTATGCTAGAGTATATTAGAAAGGGGATCGGTGGCCCCATGGTGTGGATGTTTAATATTATTGCTATAATTTGTGAATTACTTGCTTGTTGGATGTTGAACTTGTGTGGATGATGTTCTTTAAGCTTTGTGCCTTTTGTGGCCACATTAGGTAGCAAACCCAAAGGAAGTGAGTGTGTGCGCGATAGCGGCCACCCACGAGTCTTACTCACCCACATCTCCGCTCTTAGTTCGAAAGAACAAGATCCGAGAGGAGTGGTAGACAAAGTGTTTGATGAAATGCCCTAACCGAATGAGGATGTGGGAGTCCAAAGTGTGACACCACTTGGTAGTGTGCCATTAACTCCCTAGTCTATTTCGCAATTTGCATTCATAAAGCCATCCAAAGATAAACCACATAGAAAAGCCTAATGCCCCAATCTCCACTTTACTTTTCTTTACTATACACAACCTTTTATCAACCTCCCCCTTACCAATGAATCCAACTCCTAGCCATTCCCGTAACTCTTTTCCTTCAACCTCTTAGATTCCATCACACCCATTCGATTCCCATTCGCCATCCTTGAGAGACACGACACTCGTGGAGTCTTGACTCTTCGTTTTACCACTTCCACCCTTCTTGAGTCTTGACTCATAGGGCACAGAGCTTATGAGTGCATCTCCCGGAAGGGAGGATCATCCCAATCCAGATCGAGTGTGACCCTGGGAGCCTCGATGGCGACCCGATCTTCCAAGGAGCCCGAGGGTAGTGGTGGGAGCAAGCCGAGTGGAGGCCGAGTGCAACAAGCTGGGCCACAGCAGAATAAGATCTTTGTGATGGGCCGGACCCAAGCGGAGGCTAGTGGGCTTAATGAAGGTAATCTCCGAGCCTAATCTCTAATTACATGGCATATAGTTGCTTTATGACCTTTTTCTCTAAGGTGCATGTAGATAGTTAGACCTTTAAGCGACCCTTAGGCGATCTTTCGTTAGCTAGGGAGCTTAGGTAGCGTTTAGGTAGTAAGTTCAAAGATCCAATCTCGTGGGATGCAATCAAGAAGTTCGTGAACTCAGGACCGAGAAAACAAAAGGAAGAAAGGAGGGACCAAGCAAAAAGGGGACCAAGAAGAGCACCGATGTTCACGCTAAGACTCAAACTCGCATCCAAGGATTATTGGCAGAGGGACCGAACCATCCAACCGTGCTAATTCGTTAGTTTTAGGTCGCAAGATCGCGTTTTTGTTGCTGTTTCGGATAAGCGTGGCCGAGCGGATAGGGTGAGCGGAGCAGGGCACTCCGTTAATGTACTCCGTGCGTGCATGCGGAAGGAGACGACGGACCAACGTCTTCCGTTAGATGGTTCCGCTAAAAGAAGTATGGTGAACTGACGGGCCAGGGTACTCCGTTGAAGGGTTCCGCAAGGTCAGAGGGTACATGCGTCATTTCTCGTTCCCACTTGGATTAAAACCCTATCTCTTGATCAATCGGCTCATTTTGTTTCGTCCTTCTCCCCCGTAACAGCAAGCAGTCCAGTGTTCTCCGTGGATCTTCTCCGTCAACGAAGCAGACAAGTTCATCGTCCATCGCTAACGACACATGCCAGTGCATCTCTTCTCTGCTTCTGGTTCATTCCTACTGTAGCAGGTGGTTCAGTGGACAACAGCTACAAACATGCCAAGAAGAAATCAGGCTGGAGAAGGTGAAGGTCAGAGCAACATTCAATATTCCATTATCGATGGTAAGGCTCTTGACCCATTACATTTCTCACCTGAACTCGTGAACATGCTAAATTTTCAAGGCTTGTTGGAACAATTCTTGCGGATTGAGAACGTAGTTTATCCCAATTTGGTCCATCAGTTTTATCAGAACATGAAGGTTAAGAAAGTTAACCAAGTGCATGTTCTCACTTCGATAGTGAAGGGTGTGAAGATTACCTTTGACCCTCCTAAGCTTGCTAGATTACTCAGTTTGCCGTTAGGAGGTGTGAGTCAGTATGAGCGTCACTACTGGATTAAGACGCAGGAGGTGGGTTTCCGAGATTATTTGCGGTAAATGATGGGGCGAGATGAGGGCATCACATTGGATGCCAGGCCTATTAAGCATGACCTGACTGGCGAGCAAAGGATTTTGACCTTGCTAGTAGGAGAGAATTTGTTACCGAACAGGAACAACAATAAGGAGGTAGCAGGGATGGAGTGTACCTTTGCATATTTTCTGAAGCACCGGGTTAAGTTTGACTTGCCCAGTTTGTTGATCTCTCATATGGAGTTCTGCAAGACGGCCAAGCATCGCAACCGACCCTATGGGATGATTCTGAGTTGGATCTTTCAGAGAAAGAGGGTAAATGTGACCGGGGAGCTAGCTAGGCATCCGGTTCATAGCACTTTTAAGTGGAAGGGAATGAGTATGTCACGGCTCACGAGTTGAGCAGGATGCCAACGGATGAGAGCAGGGAGCTTATAGAGCACTTCCACATTCCCCACAAGCGGTTGAGAGGATTGGTCGCGCCTTAGCAAGCCGGACAAGCGGATGACGATGAGGAGAACGTCGAGTCTGAGGAAGAGGAGGAGTCTGAGGATGAGATTGACCGAGAGCATCGGAGGAAAGAGCAGCATGACCCTATGGCTTCAGCGCCGCCAGTTGACCCTGTACTTCTACAGCTGCAGGAGATGCATCGGATGGTGGAAGCTAGGTTCACGTCGCTAGACTTGAGGATGGACCGCGATTTTCAGCGCTTGGGTTTCATCGAGGCCAAGCTAGGCATTGAGGTTCCACCCGAGTATCTGCACCCTTATCCTTTTCAGGGTCCAGGCAGTTCGTCACAAGGAGGCCACCCAGGTTAGTTGGGAGTTTTCATGCTCGTGATAGCTTCTTATTAGAAACCTTTTGACCTAGGTGAGTAGTTAGTTTAGTTCTTGCATGCTATGCATAGGTTGGGTAAGTTAGGAGGTTAAGAGTTAGTGGTGTAGTATGTTCTTAAATTTGGTTGAGTAATCCTTTTCTTTAACCTTCGATCGATTCCTTGTTTCCTTGAACCGTTCCGTTTCAAGTTCCCGTGAGCTATGAGCTTCGGGGGCGAAGCTCCTTTTAAGGGTGGTAGAGTGTAACACCCCGTAAATTCGTTCAAGCCTTGAAACCGGTAATCGTTTTGGCCGGATGATTTATTTGATTTAATTGGGCTTAGTATTTCTAATTGATATATATATATATATATAGATTTCTTGAACCCGAAATTAATTATTTTATTCACAAGCCCAATTCTTGATTTAATCCTTGTAAGGGATTTATTCTAATTTGGATCCTTACAATTCTTATAAGTAAGAATATTTATATAATGGCTCAATTCCTTATGCTAGTATATATATATATATATATATATATATATATATATATATATATATATATATATATTGTCTCTAAGACATTTAATTCCTAATATTATGGGCTTTCTCCATATTCTATGTATTCATTTATTTAAGAGATGAATCATTTGTCCCAATAATTATTCTTGTACATAGAATTGTTATATATATAAAGAGTTAAGCTCATTCCTTATTAAATCTTCCACCATAATATATATACATATATGTATATATGTATTATGGTATATATATTCAAGACTTAGCATTTTCTAGAGATTTCCACTCTCTCTCTTCCCCTACTCATTCTTCACGCCATTTTCATCCTCTTCTCCTTTAAAGATTGGTCTTCATTTCATCTTCAATATTCAAGTCAAGATTGCTCTTTTAGGATTGTTGAGGCTTGGGTAAGTGTCTATCTCTAGGAGTATACCTTGCATCATGTTATTTTCATAATCGTTATACAAGTTCTTATGTTGTTCTTTTGGGGATCTTTTGGGAAAAAGATGATCAATGTGGAGGTGAAGCTTTGTGAGGAGGTTTGTGAGTTCTTGGGTGAAGTGTGCTTCAAGAGGTAACCATCATGTCCACTAAAACCTATTTTACACTCTCAATCTATGATATTACTTGGTGTGTTGGAATCCTGAGTATTTCTTTGTTGTTAGCCTATTTCTTGTTGTTTGTGAAGTCATTCTTGATGGATTATGAACTTGTGTTCTTGATCCTTATCATATTGATGTTTATGGATGTTTATTGGTATGGATTCCTTGTTTATTTGGCTTTTGGGAGTTGTAATCTGATCAATATGATCCTATTTTTGTATTCTGATCTGAACATTGCGTATTCTGTCTGAGTCTGTGATCTAAGGTTTGGGTTTGCCCTTGCGGAGTACCCCAGCGGTATAATGTGTCCTGCTGGAGTCTTCCGTAAGTGGTTCACGGTGAGGGTTGGCGGAAGAGGGAGGTTCGCTGAGGACGTCCGCTCCCTCCTTGCGGAGGAGAGTGGCGGAGGGCGAGGTTCCGCTGGGTTGTTCCGTCAGGCTGCTGGGAGTTCTGTTCCAGTGAGCTATTCTGTGGTCTGTTGTTTGGTTGTTTCCCCTTTTGTTCTGAATCTTGTTGGAGTATTTTGTTGGGTATTTTACCATGTTTTGGAGTATTTATTCATATCTCTTGGTCCATCTTTTGAATATCTTGTTTTGTTGAATCCTTGATTATATTATCTGGGAGTTGGTTTGTGTTCATAGTCTGAGATGAACACTCTGAGTGGTTGTTCTTGGGCTGAGGTTGAGGTTGGATATGGATGGTGGATCTTTGAGTATCTTTGTGTATTCTTGAGGCTTTAATTGCCATTTGTGTATATGGGCACTATTTGCCATTTGTGTATATGAGCACTATTTGTCATTTGTGCATCTGGACACTATTTGCCACTTGTGTAGTTGAGGACTATTTGCCTCTATGTATTTGGGCACGATTTGCCTTTGTGTATTTGGGCACCATTTGCCTCTATTTATTTGGGCACCATTTGCCCTTATGATTCGGGTATTATTTACCTCTGTGCACCGAGTTGGGTTTGATGATTGGTATGAAGATTGGTGTTGGTTGGAGGGCAAGAGTTAGTTCTTATCCTTAGGTTGAGGTCTGTTTGGTCTCTTACTTGATCCTTGAGTTATATCATATCTCGTTGATTAAACTTGGATGTATTCTTGTTGGTCGTTTCTTATGAGTATTCTATTGTGTTCTTGATTCTGTTGATATCTTATTATCTTGTGAAATTCAATAGAATATTGGTATTGTTGAGAAGTCTTGGTTTATCCTTTATTCAGCGTGTTATTGTTAAGTATCAGATTTCAAGTATTGAACAGTTCGTTGGTGTTTATATTCTATATGGGTGTGTAAACCTATTTCCAAACTTATTATATATCTATATTTCCTTGCGGGTGTGAGTGGTGGTTGCTTAGCAGTCTTTTGCTAATGGTTTCTTGTATGTTTTCCAGGAATCCAATAAGTCTAAGCGAGAGCGCGTTAGAGCTTATCCTTATGAGGCAGCTTAGACATAGTTATGTTGTTTTAGACTTTATGTTCGGGCCTGTGTGCCAATGATGAGACTATATGTACTCTTGTTTAGATTCCAGATGTTTTAGACATGTTTGAGGATTTATTATCTATGAAATTCAGTTCTTTTGGTTAGCCTGTGCATCTAAGCCGTGCTTTTCTTACCTAGATGTGGCATGATACCCCTTTAGGTTTTTAATCGCTTTCGCTATGTATGATGATAGTTGAGATAGCCAGTTTTTGTGTTAAAGTTTAGCTATCTCGGCTTGTGAAAAGTTGGGGTGTCACAGTGATGAGCTGTGTGGTAGAGTCTAATGTTTAGCCATAAGCCTCCATCCCGATCATGGTGTAAGCTCTATTGATTCCTCTTCCACACTCTACCACGATCATGGTGCGAGCCCTATGCCATTTCATTTGTCCAATGGTCCTTCAAAACACATATTGCTCATGCTATGGAACTTTGTAGCACATTAACAACATTTCATGGCTTTTTCCTCATAAATCAAACACATATGCATCTGAAGAATCTGCGTCCAGAGCTTAGCCACCGGACGCCTAAAGTGGGGTAGTGGCATTTTTGTAATTAAAAGTTAAATATTTAATTTATTTATTAATTAAAATTTCACGTCAAGCCAGCTGCGTCCGAAGTAGAATGTTAGTCGCCTTACACCATCTGCGTCCAAAGTGGGAACTTCTCCATAACCTCCACACGTCACCGCACGCCATGCTAAATCCCCAATCTCCAGTCGCACGCCACCACTATCACCACTCGTGTCGCCGCTTGCTGCTGGTCTCCTCTCCTCGCCGGTCTCTTCTCCGCTTGCTGTGCTGCTCTCCTTTGTCGTCCTTCGTATAGCATCTCAAAGGTCGACGACATTAGTTCGTACGCAGTATATGGTTCTCCTTCGTCGGTTCGCACAACAGGTTGTTGGTTGCGAAGGTCTTTGGTTTTCTTCTTACCCCATCCCAAAGGTCGCTCGCGCGAAAAGGTAAGTTTCTGGATTTATACATTATTTATTAATATTTAACATTTTATTTTTTTACAGAAACGATATGATCTTCTGTTAAATGCCGGTGATTTGGATTCTATGATATCATCGAGCACGCAGTTACAGTGACGTCCATGGATTGCCCCAAGGATTTTAGGGTTATTGCAGTTTGTCCTTTCTTGTTTTTGTTCCTTATAATTACATTGCATTTATACTTCCTACTTTTCCCCTGACTTCTAATAATAAAGCCAAAAAAAATAAAGATTTATGTCTACATTTTGGTTCTTTTGGTTAGTTTTCCAGATAAAGGCGATGTCAAAAATGGGTGGAAAATATGCTCTCAAATCTCCTAGTAATGCAGTATTTTTTTGTTGTGCATATCTAATGTAGGTATTTTCACTTATCAAGACAAATAAAATAAATGATTTAGTTAACACTGCAAGTCTAAGTTTGTAATCAGATATTCAGATCCTGGACTACAGCAGATTTTCTAGGAATATTATAGAGTTTGTCTATATTTTCTATATTTTCATTTATTTATTTTTGACAAATCAAATCTAAATGTTGCTTAAATGCACCGTAGTATTCCTAGAACTATGACGACTTCACTGCATGCTGCCGGCTGATGAATGTCGATATGTTGTCTATGATTGTGATTTTCTAACAGAAGAGAGTGTTCCAAAGAGCAGGATTTTCTCATTATATAGTTGCATTTGTCTATGGATTTGTTTTTGTTTTTGTTTTGTTTTGTTTTATTTTTTTGTTTCTCATTTATTTTGTGTGTCAATAAATGTGTTTAGATTTCACTAACTAGCCAGTATGGTGCTCCTTCCATGAACCATTTTACTCGAGGCAAAATTTGGGATGACTCAGATGCATACTTTACAAACAATAAACAAAGTAGTAAAGTTTGTGGCTTGCTGATAAGCACCAAGAACAGTCGAAATTAAGGGTCAAAAATAGGATAGAATAGGAAGTTTTGCCACCCGTTTATAACAATTTCGTGGATTTAAACTCATATGTGATCAAAAACCTCTAACACAACTTTAGAAGAATTTTTGAAGTTATTTCCACAGATCGAAAAGGGATTCAAGGTCATAACATAGCAGAAAGCAAAGAAGCCACCGAGTAGGGACCGTCCACGCAGCCAACACGCGTGTGGGTGGCGTGGATCATTTCCAGTAGCTATCCACGCACCCATCCACGCGTGGTGCTGGCATGATCAGGCCACAGGGGCCATTTCGGGATTTTTGACTTCTTGTTGCCTATTTAAACCCCTTTTTTCGAAAAGTTAAAAAACCTAACAGCTAGAAAATAGTTTTAGATCTGAAGTTCTCTTTGTTTTCTCCCCTCTTGGGGGAAAACTTCATTTCCTTAGAATAGATGCAAGAAACAATGGTGGACAGGTAGAAGATAGAAGGCAAAAATTTAATAGAACCCATTCTCCATTGATGGTAACTCTTCTTTTCACTATCTATTTTGATTTCATTTTTTTGTTTTCTTTGAATCTTCTATTGCTTTTTCTTGTTTCCTTATTTTAATGTTTGCTTAGATTAGATAGGGGATTGGTGGCCCCGAAACTAGCTATGTGGTTGATTTGTTGAAGATTTGCTTTAAAAATGTGAACTTTATGTTTTAGATCTAAGTACTTGTGTGGTCGATGTTTGATATGCTTTGTGCCTAAGTGTGGCCACCCTAGCTAGCAAACCATGTGAAAGTGAGTGTGTGCATGATAGCGGCCTCTCACGGGTCCAACTCATCCACATCCCCACCCTTAGTCCGAAAGGAAAAGGTCTAGGAAGAGTGGTAGACAAAGTGTTCGATGAAATGCCTCCACCGAATGAGGATGTGGGAGTCCAAGTGTGACGCCACTTGGTGAAGTGCCATGAACTCCCTAGTTGAATCCGAATCATTTGTTTGCAAAATCATTAGAAACTAAACCATGTACGCTAGCCACGAGCCCCAATCTCCATTTTACTTTTTTCTCACCACCCCCATTTAAGACCTTAGAACTCTTGTACAAATGCCCTTGAATTTAGTCATTCACGTAACTCTTTCCCTTCAACCTCCTAAATGCAAACAATAACTCGACTCCAAACATGCCTTCCTTGAGAGACATGACACTCGGGGAGTCTTGACTCTTCGTTTTAACATATCCATAACCTTCATTACACCTACACTACTCACCGCAAAATAACACAACCACCAAATTGGCGTCGTTGCCGGGGAAGGAAAACAGTTTTTGAGTTATGTTTTGACATCTAGGAAGTAGGATCTTAAGAGTTCTTGAATTGATTTCTTTTATTTATTTTATTTTCTTATTTTTAGTTACTCGTTTGGAAAAGTGGGTTTGCTTTGCTTTGCATATTTTACTACTCACTTGCAACTACTTCTAGTTGCGAAAGATTTGTTGTTGGCTAAGCTTTGCGCAGGAAATTTTCTATCAACAATCAATTGAAGCTTACCAATGAGTGCTTATACGTATTCCCATGGTTACCCATACCATGGAAGACAATATCGAATAAATAATCCACCCCAAATCTATGAACAACACCCATATTACTATTCAAATCCTTATATGTATCCACCACCACCAATGCATATCTACTCACCATACCCGAATACTTTATCTTATCCTATCTATGAACCATATCCATATGCTACCTCCTCTATGCTTAATCCTGAGAGAATTGAAAAACCAACATTTCAAGATGGAGAGGAATCATTGAGTCTTATAGCGGAGAATATTAACAACCGACTTGTTCAAGTTATGAAGGAGATTGATCCGAATTGTGAACCGGCACTAAAGGCCATAACTCCTATAAACATTAAACCTTCGCCTTGTTATAACCCTCCATCAAACTACGATCATGAGCAAAATTTGTATTCCCATACTAGTTATTCACCCCCACCACAATTTTATGATGAACGAAATGCTAGATATCCTTATGAAACACCACCTTCTATTCAAAATTTCACCCAACATGTGCCATATGAAAGACCACCTCGTGAATACCTCACGCCGGCATATGATGAGATTAAGATTTTGAAAGAGAAATTGGAAATGTTCATACAAATGGCTAAGGAGGACACGATCAACTTAAGGGATGAAATTAGAAGCGAAATGAAGAAACATCTAGTCACTCTTCAAGAGGAAGGACTTCCACTAGATGATATTGAGACTAAAATGCTATCCATGACGGAGGAGTTCATGAAGAGAATGTCACCAAGGGTTGATGACCCATTTAAAAATGATCTTCCAACAATGGAAACCAATCCAAGGATTAATGACAAGATTGAAAGAAGACTTAACTATGAAAAGGTGGGTGTAGAAGAAACAATCGAATTTGACGCCCCGATAGTTCGAGAAGTTTCAACTTTTGAGTTGGAAACACAAAAATGGGGGAGAGATTGAGAGTGAAGACGATGATCACATTGAGATTGTGTGGGAAGATGAAAAACCCACACAAGCTAATATTCTTGATTTTTCTTACACTTCTATTCCTGAAAATACCTTCACTCTAACTCTCATTGAAAATACTTATGATATTTATGTGAATAACTCCTTCAGAAATTATGAAGATAATGTTGATAAGTGTGATAGAGCTTCTTTTTGCTCTTGGGAGTGTGATTCCTTTGAATTTTGTAATGACGACTTAGGGAGTGAGGATAACCGGTCTTATTATTCTTGTGAAAGTTAGTTTTATGAGTGTGATGATTCTATAGATGGTGAGTCATGTGAAGACATTTTAAGGAAAAAATATAGGGACGTGTTTGTTCATTGGGATGATTTTAGCGACAAATTTTTGGGAGACAGAATAGATAGAAAAGAGAGGGAGAAAGGGAAAGATATCCTTAAACAATTTGGGGTAGTAAGCCGTACTTACTTAGCAATAGGATATATTTTCCCCTTCTTTGTTTACGAGTTCAAGGATGTTCCCCATCTTCGGGCATACCTTGAAGCTAAAGTTCATGAGACGCTTAGTAAGGTCCCAAAATCGGTGTGTTTCGAAGGATAGAGCACACCACGTCTAGCCGTAGACGTTAAACCATGGCGCACTTCGGAGGCAATCCCAACGTTATCTTTCATTTTTAAGAAACTCTCATTCATATTATTGTTTTGTTTTCTTTTAATTGCTCAAATTTTTATTTTTATATAGCCTCGTTTATGCTAACAAGTGCAGATTATGCATTCGGGAGGCGTAAATTGTCCACAATCCATCAACAAATCACCACCATTAGCAAAAGAGAGGAAATGAGTCAAGGTAAAATGCACATAACACATCCACGCCTATAACACGTACGCGTGTAGGAAGTATGGGGGCTTTCCAGTAGCCATCCACGCTTGCAACCACGCGTGGTGATGGCGTGGACTAAAACCAGTAACCGTCCACGCCCCCATCCACGCGTGGTGCTGGCGTGGACGGGCACCAGAAACTTCGCGTGAGGTAGTTTAAAACCCTTCCCCACCTCATTTCTTCACATCCACGAGCAAAAACTTCCTCCAAGGTAAAAAATACTTCATCCCCAAGACATTTATTTGCAAGCTTTCAAGCTTTCTTCATCTTTCAAAGCTAACCAAATGGTAAACATATCTTCCCTTACTTTAATTTGCGTAAATGCTAGAAGTCCATTTTTCTTAAGCATATCTCTATGGGTCTTTATTGCTTGAAGTTTTTCTAAGATTATTTGGTTATGAAATCACTTCTAAGACTTATGCGAAGCTTACATTGCTATTAGATGATGAAAATTCCATGTTTTGCAACTTATTGGTACCTAGATTATAAACCCTATGTGATTTGGCCATTTTCATGTTATGTTGGATTTCTAGATGAAATAGAGAGCATAGGAAGTAAAGTTTAAAACTTTCTTGCTCCTTAGGTGTTACATTTCTATTTCCAACATTTTATTTGATGAAATTTGAGCTTTCATGTTTACTCCATTTTTCAACCTCAACCTAGTCTTGAGGATGAAGATGAAGTTGACTCTTATGTTGACTTTTAGAGTGAAAATTGCCTCTAGAATATGAAAAGTTGCTACATGATCACTATATGGGAAATATCAAGTTGTTGTCAAATTGTTGAAGTGATGATATTTGTAATGAGAATATTTGATTTATAATGTGTGTCATATTAATGAATTTTGTACTAAGAATGGGAAATGTTTTCCTTGTGTTGTGTTGTGTTTACTTATCTTATAGGAAATGTCATCCCAAAACTCTTTTGCACAAAGGAACGCTGAAAGAATCCGCAAAGGAAATGCCCCAATGGGAGAATCTAGTAAAATGCATGAAGGGACGAGATATGTAGAGGTACCAACTGGAAATCAAATTCTGTTGATGACATCTGTAATGCGAGATAGATATAGGCAGCTCCTCCAACTTCCAATCACGCGATGGAAATACGCAGATCTATTCACCTTGGAATCTTATGAATGCAAGTATGGATTGGAGAGGTTAATTCACGAACCATACTAGAACAACTTGTTAAGTTGGAGGCAAGACACATTTGCACCGTTGGTTCACGAGTTCATAGCAAGCCTGCAAGTCACAGGAGTGACAAGAGACCTACATAGCCCGAAAATCATATTTCGACTTTTCAACGAAGACCACAACATCTCAATTAACACTAGGAGTTCTATTGGGATTTTATGACGAAGAAGATCAAACCAAGCATTGGTACCGGAGGCTTAGATATGACTTTGGTAACAGAGACATCCCAAGGAAATACTAGGCCATGATTGCTAGGCCAGGACTTGATTGGGTCGGGTCTAGATTTCGAGTATCTCAAATCATGAGGGAAGATTTGAAGGTGTTATGGAAGATCGTCGCACTCTTGGAGTGGTAGGCCATCAGCATATGACCGGTCTCCAAAACATATTTGTTTATGCTATGGAGCATGGATACCGGGAACTCGGTGAATATGAGCATGATTTGTAGGAACTGGCTACTTGCTCAACAGCAAGAAACAACAAGAGTCATCTTCATTGGGCCATTAGTAACGATATAGTGCATTGCCTTAGGACATCATATGAAAATCAATTGGTTTGAGTACCGAGTGCAATGGGGCGCAAATCATTCCTTTATCTTTAGAAGATGTTTATGGATTTAACTTAACGCATCTAGCAAGGGAGGATGAAGACATGGCAAGGGATCATTCTGACACACCAATGGCATCCCCAATCGGACCTTCATCCTCACAAATGTCATTCCTTTCCCCATCCCCTCCAGAGCTATATTCACCCTTGGAATCCTGGATATACTCACCACCACCACGCGAAGCCGCACCATCATCATCACCACCCGCCGAAGCACAAAGTTCTCAATCTCCCCACTTTGACATTCCAAGCCACTTCGTGAAGGTCACAGACTGGAAATCTCTGCAAATGTTCCAGTACCAGCTGCACTTAGAACAAATGAAGAAAATTGAGGACTTAGCGAGGGAAGCCAACACATCCAAAAGGAAGATGTGAGGAGATTTGGCAAACACAGTTGGTTGAAGGTTTGAGAGTGATGCTTTAATAAACTATGATTTTGGACAACCCTTATTTTTATTTGTGTTCTGTTCATATTTCCTTTTATTTTAAATGTTGCATTTTGAACTACACGTTTCATCTAGTCAAAGACGTTAAACATGGCGCTCTTTGGAGGCACCCCAAGCCTAAGAAGAAGAGACCACCAAATAGCTTACATCCGAAAACAGCTAAAAGGTAGATTTTAAATTCCTTATTCATTTCTATCCTTTGATTTAGGAAACTTTTTGAAGGGCAGCGAATAGTGTATATGGTTATTAACAGGGATATGCTTTGTGAGTATACTTTCTATCCCTTCTTCGAATTCAATGCCCCATTTGATTTTTGTTGGAAATATTTTACGCTGACTTGTCTTGATTCACAAGTGATGAGTTGCATGATTTTGTTTATATCGGGTGTGATTTTGTTAGTAGAATTGTTCTAGCCAAGTAAACACTTTTAAGTGTGGAAGTGGGTTTTTGTTCGACACCTTTGGGACCATACTCCTTTTCCACTGATCCTCATGGCAACATCGAGGACGATGTTATCCTTTAAGTGTGGAAAGGATGTGTATTGCATATCACTTGAATTAGTTGATTGATTGAGTGTTAGGGTATAGGAATTAGAGAGCGTGTTATTGTCGATACTATCTAGGAAGGATCCTAATCTTGTGCCAAATGAATGTTTGAAATATGCCTTGGAAGTATTTTTGCACAATTTGCACTAAATTGAAAATTTTTGGAACCTATACGATTGATATCTGTGTGTGATTGCATGCTTTTCACCTCTTATTTTGCTGGGACCTTAGTCAAGGATCTCTTGAAGTGGGAGTGTGTACCCTCCAGTTTGAGAAAGATAAGTTTAGCGAAGCACGGGAATTGAACCTAATTTGGTAAGACATGGGGCAAAAGGTGAGCCTATTAGTGAGCTTAGAGTGAAAAATCCCTTAATCCCTAGAAAAATGCATGAGGGGTTGTATGGAGAAAAGTAGATAAGGCAATAGGTCAATCCTAGAGATAAAAACCGAGGAAAGCCATCTCGCTAGGTTGTGCTCAACCATAGTCTTCGAGAAGCAAAAAAGCTATATCTGGAGTCAGTTGTTCACATAAAATGTTCCTAGGAAATGAGAAAATAGAGAGGAGGTGAGCCACTTCGCTAGGATTCAGGCACCCATTGCACTATCTTCGAAAAATCATGGGGCTCCATGTGAAGTCGGGTCGCCTAATGACGTTATCCTAGGAAGTAAAAAGAAAAGAGTGATCGCCCAAGCCATGGCGATGAGCGGTCTATATCCCTACCCTCACTTATTTTTGCGTAAAGGGGCTTTGGCGTATGGTTGGAAATTTGAGTAGGGTGTGCACATCGTTCCCACTAGGAGGATCGGCTTTTAGGCCCCTACAAAATGAAAGGTGAACCCCAATTGATTGCATGCTTGAAAGGTGTGAATACAATTTTTCTTGTTCCAAAACCTATCTTATGAGATCTTCACTTCCTTAGCATATTCCTTACATTTGGTTGGCATAAGCTTAGTAGTCTTGGTAGATAGTGTAGGAAATTTCACCCACTCTGTTCTAAACACCCGCACACACTATTCCTGGTTCTTAAGTGATTAGAGTATAAATAGTATTCTTGCTTGAGGACAAGCAAAGTTTAAGTGTGGAAACTTTGATAAGCACCAATAATAGTCTAAATTAAGAGTAAAAAATAAGATAGAATATGAAGTTTTGCCACCCGTTTATAATAATTTCGTGCATTTAAACTCAGATGTGATCAAAAACCTCTAACATAACTTTAGAAGAAGTTTTGAAGTTATTTCCACATATCGAAAAGTGATTCAAGGCCAAAACATAGCAGAAAGCAAAGAAGCCACCGAGCAGGGACCGTCCACGCAGCCAACACGCGTGTGGGTGGCGTGGATCATTTCCAGTAGCTATCCACACACCCATCCACGCGTGGTGCTGGCGTGATCAGGCCACAGGGGCCATTTCAGGATTTTTGACTTCTTGTTGCCTATTTAAACCCCTTTTTCCGGAAAGTTAAAAAACCTAGCTGCTAGAAAATAGTTTTAGATCTGAAGTTTTCTTTGTTTTCTCCCCTCTTGGGGGAAAACTTCATTTCCTTAGAATAGATTCAAGAAACAATGGTGAAAGGGTAGAAGATAGAAGGCAAAATTGTAATAGAACCCATTCTCCATGGACGGTAACTCTTTTTTTCACTATCTATTTTGATTTCGTTTTTTTGTTTTCTTTGAATTTTCTATTGCTTTTTCTTGTTTCCTTATTTTAATGTTTGCTTAGATTAGATAGGGTATTGGTGGCCCCGAAACTAGCTATGTGGTTGAATTGTTGAAGATTTGCTTTAAAAATGTGAACTTTATGTTTTAGATCTAAGTACTTGTGTGGTTAATGTTTGATATGCTTTATGCCTAAGTGTGGCCACATTAGGTAGCAAACCCAACCCTATGAAAGTGAGTGCGTGTGCGATAGCGGCCTCTCACAAGTCCAACTCATCCACATCCCCGCCCTTAGTCTGAAAGGAAAAGGTACGGGAGGAGTGGTAGACAAACTATTCGATGAAATGCCCCAACCGAATGAGGATGTGGGAGTCCAAATGTGACGCCACTTGGTGAAGTGCCATGAACTCCCTAGTTGAATCCGAATCATTTGTTTGCAAAACCATTAGGAAGTAAACCATGTACGCTAGCCACGAGCCTCAATCTCCATTTTACTTTTTTCTCACCACCCCCATTTAAGACCTTAGAACTCTTGTACAAATGCCCTTGAGTTTAGTCATTCACGTAAGTCTTTCCCTTCAACCTCCTAAATGCCAACATTAACTCGACTCCAAACATGCCTTCCTTGAGAGACATGACACTCAGGAAGTCTTGACTCTTCGTTTTAACATATCCATCACCTTCATTACACCTACATTACTCACCGTAAAATAACACAACCACCACTTGCTTGAGAATAATGTTATGAAGAGCTTTGCTGTTGATAAGGAAAGGGCTAGCAATGTTGCAAAGATCAAAGTAGTGGTATATTTCTTTATGTCTTTTCTATGTATTCTTCATTATATAACCTCATTGTTTGTTTTCTCCTTTTACTTTGTAGAGCTTTCTATGCAGTATGGACTCCGTCCATCCTATCAAATAAGCATCATTAAGCCCTAACCATTACTTTTCATCATTTTCTTGATTGCTTAATGAGATGTTTACCTTCTGAAAACAAGATGATTTCTTTTCTTGACATGGTTGTGAATGGATTAACTATATGCAAGTGCGAAAGAGACCACTAAACAAAAAAGAATTGATGAAGAATGAGGAAGACATGATAGAAACTGTTATGAACCCTGAGCCATTGATTTTGATGATAAAAAAGACCAGAGGAGATCCCCCCCCCTCCCCCCTCCCCAAACTTCTTCTTTGTCTTTTATTTTAATAGGGCGAATACTAGTTAAGAACTCGTCTCAACCAGTCCATTACAGAATCAAGAGTAACCTTTTGTCGAAAACTAAGGAGCTTTCAAGGACGAAGACTTGAAGACCGAAGACTTACAAAGGTCGAATACTGGAAGGGCCGAACTCTTGAAGACCAAATAATCAAGATAATTTATTCGAGGAGATGATGAGAGAATGATAAGGTTAATCATTCTCACTAGCACCCAAGGCATAAGGACTCTAAAGATATTCTCTGGAATATTGTCTTGTCCATAGCCTTGATGTTGTGAATGATTAGAATGTCAAACGGATCCTAGGCTATGATCCCAAGGAGCATTAAATGACATGTCCTTTTGTGTGAGACAAAAGACAAATTGTCTCTACACTAAAGTAGACAAACGGCTAGAAAGTACTGACATTCACATGGGTCAAATTTTACCCAGTGGATATTACACACTGGATATAGGTTTTGAAATTTGGTTTCCCTCCAACGGAATCAAATCTCACACCTATAAATACCCATGCTTCATCCCATTTGAAGAAGGTTGGTTCATACATGCAATATGCAATTAAAAGCTTTCAAAAGTGTGCAAAAATATCCAAAAAAAGCTAAAACTCTCAATCTAGTTTCAAAAGGGAATCTTGTGGTACTCAAGTGTTGAGTCAAGAAGCTCAAGCCAAGATTTCCAAGTTGGAGAATTTTTTCAACATTTCAACCTACCTCTACTTAGGAGAAGTAGAAAGAGGCCGAGTAAACTCGGAGAAGTTGAAAAACATACAAAAGTGTGGCTGTCGGGCTTTGTGATCAAATGAGCACGTTTTGGAGAGGATATTGTACTATCAAAGGAGATAATAGTGCAATCCTTCGCAAGTTGTGAAGAAGAGTAGAGTAGGCTTCGTTAACAACCGAACCACTATAAAAACCTCTCTCTCTCTCTCTCTCTCTCTCTCTCTCTTTACTTATTGCCTTACTTACTGCATTGTATTATCACGAACCAAACCTAATATTTTCATATTTACAAACCGTGCAAAGTGATATTAAAAATCGACAAAACTTTATATTTACGCTGCGTTTATCTTTGGTCAAGTTCTAACCTTCACAAGAGTTCATTCTTGCGAAAAGTTTTCTAAACCAGTGAGTGTATTGGCGCGGGGGGGGGGGGGGG